>CAEGAF010118463.1:0-24678 GCA_903067075.1 Micropoecilia bifurca
ATAGAATAGAATAGAATAGAATAGAATAGAATAGAATAGAATAGAATAGAATAGAATAGAATAGAATAGAATAGAATAGAACCTTCAGTAATCTGAGTCTGACATTTGTCATTTTGGACAAATACCGAAATTATTTCATAGATATTTGTGCAAATAGTTTCCTGAGAGTAAAGTATATTTCAGGAAGGATTATTGCACAACATAAATAGAGTGCCATATGTAGAGTATTTTGTAAGCTGCAGCAGCTGGGGAGACGTCAGCTGACTGTGTGTTTATCTGTGTAGGGATGAAGAGAGGTTAGGATGACAAAAGCTCTAGGGATGAAGGTGTTTCTGCAATTTATAATCTGGATTTTAATGTTGCTTTTCAAGTCATTTCTTTATCCTTTCTGAATGGCCTTTCAGTCACTCTCATTTCGCTGTGGATGACACATACCGGTTTAGAGGTCCGAGGTCCAGATAACCTTTCTCTTTCATTACCAGGTCACACTCGTACATATCTGGTTGACCAGGTGAACACATCCGGAAACAGTAGTCAGGCAAAAAGTGATCTACTATTCTTTTCCTGATACTTTGTTGATTTCTTTGTATTTTCTTAAGATGTCACAAAAGAAAGCGGTGTGTTTGAGGTGTTATCTTGAAGGGAATCCACAGATATCCCTGATGCCCTTCTCAACATTATTAACATTATTAATGTAAACTAACAAATTTGAAGAAAACAATAAAACAGTCCAATCTTTTGCTGTGATAGAACAGTTGCCTTTGTTCAAATTGTGGTCGGGGAATTTGTATGTTTTCCAAATGCATGCGTGGCTTTATGCTGATTTCCTCATAGAATTAAAGCATAACTATTAAGTTATGCTGTCTCTTTAAATTGCCCTTATGCATGACTGTGCATGGTCTGCTCTATAATGGACTGGGAATCTGTCCAGGTTGTTCTTCCTTATTGACCAATGGACACCAGCTGCTGTGAGGAGAAGCAGTTGTAGAAAACGGATGGATGGGTGACAGGATAATGACTTAAAACTGGAAATGTTTCAATGATGGTGACAAAAAAAGCTTTGTGTAATATTATGTAGTGCATGCGGTGTACATGTACTTCATAATAAGCCACGATTTCAACAGTAAGACTGCAAATTTATTCAATGAGTTGTTTTTCTTCCAATGGGCTAATTAAGCTGTGCAAAACACATTTCTGTTTTACCGCTGTGGAAAAATGACAAGAGATGTGAGTCAAAGATGAGCCAAAGTGTCAACATTTTCCCATCCATCAGTTCAAAGAGCTGCTATTTAAACCTGAGTCTAAGCAGCTCATTTTATTTCCCCCTTCGTCCTTTGTGTGTTGTTCGTCTCGCTCCTCTATCTCCTGCATTCACACTGTTAATCCTGCGGCTCGCAGGAAAACACCCACCTACTTCGTTATGCAAGAAGCGAGAGGAGGAGGATCAGCAACAGTAAAGGTTGCTGCACATAGAGGCACAGAAACCCTTTAGGGGGAGAAAGGTGGCAATTGCTGTATTGTGGCAGTGAGTAACTCCCTGATAACAGTGTTGCTTATGCTCTCCCGTTGTCAGAGCTGCTGTGTTAGAAACGCAACCAGGAGGCGTCCGTCTGCAGCAATGTTTGGTGTGTAAAACAATCCTGGCAAGAGAGCAGATTTAGTTGCTCAGAGTGACCTCATGTCTTCCCATCATTGATATGCAGAACACATACACAAACACTGGTGCTGTGACTGCAGGGCGGATTCTCTGTCCCTCTCACATGCAAACACACGTTCTGATGTTTTTAACCTATAGCTGCGTCAATGCTACGGTTTTATGTAGACACTGGCATGTTGTCTAAATTACTTATTTTTCGTCAAACTGCAGGTTTTAGCATAATGTTGGTCTAATTTCATCTTCAAAGTCCTTTTAAGATTCAGTCCAGACCCACATCTCCAGGTTGAACTGTCATATAACGAGGTGAAGGGTTAATCTGCTATTTGCAGCAGCTTCTGCACTCTGCATTAATCCAGTCCTTTGATCACTTAGTTATGTAAGGTGTATTTGTGGCATCAGCAGAGCGATGGCGCCCCCGCATGGCCGACTGGAGTCACTGTTCCACTTTGGAACTTCTGGAAAGTGTAACAATTTCTTACATTAGTAAACCAGGTCAAGAAAAATGTCCAGCTGATTAAAACCTAAATTCAAATGCACTATAATCTTATAGACTCTTTAACGGCACAACCAAAAGTGGCATTCACTACAAAATAAATAAATTACAATATTTATGACTTCGTTCTAAAAAAGACAATTAATCAATCAATAAAAGTGAGTGCTTTTAATCGTGAAAATATTAAACTATCATAAAAACATCATACAGACACCCATTGTGAAACCAGGAACAATCATTACATTTTGTCAAGTGTAATCATAAAAGTCATCAATGCACATCAAATATTGTGTATTGGTCAGTGTTTCATTTATTATGGTTCTAAAACTAAATTCTAAAACAGGTGGGTTTTAGACTTGATTTAAAATAATTCAGTGTTGATATCAAATTCTGCTTTAGTTTCTCTTCAATGGGTTCCTGTTAGATAAAAAACTTGTTTTTCTTTATAATCACTCTCTCAAACTCTGCTTACTTTAAAGAATTGGCTTAAAACTTTCCTTTTTTATAAAATCTGTTAGAGCAGCTTAGGTTATCCTGAGCTTCTCTCCTGCTATTGGCTTATGGTAAAGGACAAACTGACCTCCATCCCTCTTCTTCTATGGTCCAGTTTGCATTATTTGCAATTATTTCAACTGTTACCTTTATGTTTTCTCTCAGTGTTTTCTCTCCATGTAACTATGAATATTCTGTTAGACTAGGGGAGGGAAGCATCGGCTGAAAACAATAGTAAATCTTATTTCAATAATTATTTCAACCGTTTTCCCAATAGCAAAGACTCTATATTTCTCAATAACACAAATCTAGGCTCTATCTATCTATTTTTTTCTTTAGGCACTTTACAAAGCCACAAGACGGAAGAACATCGGGCAGTAGTCAGTTTCCTCCTGATCCGAACATTTATTTATAAACGTGACTTTTTTTTCTTTCCTTTCTTTTTTCTGTTTAGATTTTTTTTGTCAAATTTCATTAAATGGAATTTTGCCTGTTGTCACAAAATGAATTCAGTTAAAACAATAAAAGCGTCAGACTCAATCAACTCATCCTGTCTAAATCAATTGACAGTATTACGTGGCGGTGCTGCTTGAAAATGCAGGTGGAAAAAAAAGCTTACAACTATGATTTTTTTTTTTTTTTTTTTTAGTATAATGCGATTTTTAAGCAAGCAGTCATTTGTCAACCTCATCTGAGTTTTTTTTTTACTACAGTCTGAACCTCAAATTCAAGTCCTAACATACTGATTCTTCGCCACACGGTGGCGCCAGAGATCTACCATAACAGTGTTAAAAAAGAACAGAGCCGGAGGAAAAACATCCGTTAAGAAGGAAACCAGTTCATTTTCCACCTATTCTGACCAAGATAGTTTATGAATTGTTATTTCGATTCACAAACGGATGTAAATATGTTTATTTTCCCTTTATGATTAGTAATTTATGTGTATCTTAAATATAAATGTGTACAGCAATCATTCAGAGCATTATTTTTTGTTTTATTGTAAATTTCAATTCTATATTATGATTGTGGTCCTGTTACCCTTCAACTCTGGATCAATATTAATGTGACTAATGTGAAACAACGTTAAAACAACGTTAGTCACATTTTATTTGTTGAAATCATAAAAGCACATTTTCTCACTGCAGAGTAATGAGTAGAAAAAAATACTTTACGTCCGAAATGGCTCATGGACAATAAACCTCCCATTGTCTCCATTTCGTATCTGAAAGAGTCGGCAGCGTTCCGATCGATCAAAATGTACAAAGGGGCGAGGATCGAAAAGACAGAGACATTTTAAAGGAATAAAAGAGAATACAACTCTTTTAGCACTTTATTGGAACATCTAGTGGCTATGTTCTCTAACAAGAAACACCTTAAAAGTTTTTTGATTACTGAAACTCAAAATTTGTTGAGTGGAGATCAGAAATTTCATATTTAAAAGAAAATACATTTGCGCAGAAAAGTAGTGCGCGTGTGTAAAATGATAGGCGGTTTTCCTAATGTATGTATTTATTCATTTATTAAATATTCATTACATCTGAGTGAAAAACGATTTAAAGCATTGTCAAACTATGTTTTGTTTGTTTTTTAACACACAACTTGGTTGTTTCTACGCAGTAGTCTGGATAGGAAATTAGTTACTTCATATCTACAAGGACCATCTATAATCAAATTGGGGAATATAATAAAATAGGACGTAATGTTAATTTTATTTTTTTTTCAATTCTGATTAATAATTTACCGACATGCCGGGATAAAATGCAGTCCAAAATTTGCAAGGCTTTCTGTGGAATAAGGCAGGTTTGCTGGGTGAAATAACATAAATGTCGTTTTTTTTTTTTTTTTCAGAAATCTTGTCCAAATCGTGGTGGATTTACTCAACATTTGGCGCGCAAACAAAAAAAAAACCAGTTCGTGTTTCTTTCTTTATTCATCCCAAGTCTGGCACGGAACGCGCATCAGGAGTCAGTTGTAGTGATTGTTGATGTTGGCCAGACTGTTGATGTTGTTGACGCAGCTGATGTGAGACGGAGACACGGTGCCGAAGGGCCCGGTGGGCTGCAGGTTGTGGCTGTGATACAGGGCCGCCGGCGGGGATCCCGGCCAGTAGGAGAAACCCGAGGGCCCCACGCCGGGCGCCACGAGATTCAGTTTGGAAATCCCGGAGAACGGGATCGGGGAGAAGTTGCCCTGAAACTTGTAGATGGCCTGTTCCGTGGTGGACGGCTGGCACACCTGCGCCAGGCCGTGGAAGTCGAACTTGTAGGCGTATCTCTTGCCGTGGACTTTGGTCATGATGTTCTTGTCGTAGTAGTAGCGCAGCGCCCGGCTCAGCTTGTCGTAGTTCATGTTGGGTTTGCTCTTCCGCTCCCCCCAGCGCCGGGCCACCTCGTCCGGGTCGATGAGCTTGAACTCCCCGTTGGTTCCCTCCCAGGCGATGCAGGACACGTTGGTGCTGTCCGAGAGGAGCTCCAGGAGGAACTGCCACAGCTGGATCTGACCGCTGCCTGCGGACAGAGGAAGGATTTAAGAAGAAAAACACGCACGCAACAGTCAATGTTGTTTTCTCAAAGAAATATTCATAGAAGACCTTAATCTCACTAGTGGGTAGAAAAGAAAGAAACTAGGTTTCAGTTCTTGTATAGCAACAGCATTTCCTTCGAGATCTTCTGGGTTTTATTCTCCCCAGATTCCACTTCTATTATATATAGTTTGAGAGATGAACGGCGTTTCGTCAAATCAGAGAAAATCTGATGTTAGTTATATTTCAACTTAAAATATTTTTTTCTTTCCCCCTTTTCTTTGTTTCTTTTTTCTTTCTTTTTCCCTCTCTCGTTTGTTCTGTCTTTCTATCTTTCTTCATTTTCCACATTTTCTTGAATAACAATGTATTAAATCTAATATATTTTCACATGGCATATAGTATTTTTCACAAATAAACATTCATACATTACCATTTAGAAGTAGATAATTATTTTCCAACCATATTTATCAAATATGTATTTAAAACAAATAATGTGTTAATGTTATGATAACAAAATAATCTACTACTCTTTCTTTTTTTAAGAATCCATATTTATTACTCAGCTAATATTTGATATCAATTTTCACTAAAATAGTAATCTAAGCATAACACACAAGCAATAAAATAAAGTAACAAATGAATATTTTTATTATTATTATTATGGGTTCTTACCTTTTTGCACTCCGGTATTTATTGGACTCCAAGATGTTCCTTTGCTTTCTTTCAACAGATTTTCTGTTGGATCTGAAGTCAAAACAGAAAAAATGGACATCAAATATATATTTATTCACAGTATTACAAAATAGTTTGGAAATAGTATGGAATTCCCCTAAGCTTTGTATCTCTCGATATCAATCTGGTTTGGATATCAAGAAGAATAAGAAGGGACTGTATATTAAATAGCGAATGAAATGAATAGACTGACAAAAAATGCATTAAATACAACAATCTGTAAAAGCATAAAAACTCAATGATTTATTTCAATCCTCAAAACACAACAATTTTTAAAAAGGTGTTCAATTTTTAAGTGATATTTAAAGTGGACTATTTTGCACCAATTAGCACACACACAAAAAATAGACTCATAAATGCGCAAACGGAATGAAATCCCATTGCTTTCTGGTGCAGTCAGAGTCCAGTGCGTGAAGCTTGTCATCCTCTCGGTCCCCCCCTGCAAGAAAGCCAGGAAACGCGTCCAGGAAAAAGGATTTCCGATTTCCGACAAAAGAGCAGACGGGCTTTTCAGAGGGAAGCGGCTCAGCTGAAGCTCCGGCCTGGAAACCGAACATCATCATCATCTTCTGCTGCTGGACTCCAAGGCGCTGCGAACATCCCAACCAGTTCTATCATAAAAAGCCTGTTTGACTGATTCCTAACGGGACAAACCTGAGAGATACATGTTGAACATGAGGTTTCCTCCGCGGTCCTGTCTCATTGTGTTCAGATGCTCAGAAAGGCTTGGGTTTCATTTCGGCGGTGGCGCAGCAAAAGATTTTTATTAAACTTTATCTCATAACTGGGATCTGGAATAAATGCGGGTGGACAGATTGAAGTTTCCAGGCAACTGTCACTGGCCCCCATCTCTGAGACAATATTCAGACAGCAATTTCCCCTGGTGCATTGCTTTAATTAAAAGAGCAATTTACCTCTGTCAGCCCGCCCGGTGCCCACAATAAAAAGAGGCCGATAGAAATTCGGCCCTTATCAATCCGCCATCACAGTTTAATAAAGTTTCCGCGTTAAGATCTGAGTTTCTATGGTGAATTGAAGTGTTTGACATGGAAACCAGTTCAGATCCCCCCTCACTTTTCCGCCTCTTTACCTCTTGGTAAACAACAAAGACCTGCCTCGTGTTGGAGAAAGAATATTTACCTTGAAAAACGCGCTTCAGTGCGCTGAGGAAAACAAGAACATTTCATCCCTCCTAACCTCCTCTGTGTGGATTTAACGTTATATGGCCTCAATCTGGGGCTAATGAGGTCATAACTTTAAAACCATGGGCCCCTGATGCTCATTTGGTGCAAGCTCGTGTCTTTCTGCTTCTTCTAGGACAGTGGTGTCCAAATTTGGTCCTCAAGGCCCCGCATCCTGTATGTTTTAGTTGTCTCTCTGGTTTAACGCACCTGGATCAAATGATGGCTCATCAGAAGGCCTAAGAAGAACATTGACACGCTGAAAAGGTTGTTACTACCACCAGAGAGAGAGAGTAAAACATGCAGGATGCCATCCGACAGACTTTGGCCAAAATTGTTCTGGGAGCAGCAGAGTTTGTTAAAGTCACATTTTTGTCTGAACTTTATGTCATTCCGTTTCTGATCAAACTGCACATTTGAGATTATGAGTTTGGGAACAGTCCCGATGCCATTGTCCAGGTTTTGGCTCTCCATTGAACCATAATGAGGACTATTTGTAAACTGAGAAGGAGTCGCAATATTAGTCTACCAAAATCCCTCAGTTTTCATCCACAAATTAATCCAGAGGTCACAAATAAGCCCAGAACAACACTTTTCTCAGTTAAGATTATTTTTGACAATTTCATTTTAATGACCCCCAAGACTTTGGGAAAAATATTTTGTGAACAGACTTAATTCATGACCATAATCTCAAGTGAACTCCAGTTATGCAAAAGACAACAATCTAAATCACACCAATAAATCAAACCTTAAATGGCTAAAAATAAAGATGGTTTTGGACTGGTTTAGTCAAAGTCTGAAGTTAAATCTAACCTAGATATTGTGGCTTGACTATCTGCTGTGATCTAGAAAATTTAAGTTACTAAATTAAAATCTGAACAAAAAAATGTTATATTAGTAATTTAATTTAAAAGGTCAAATTCAAAGACTGTGTAGAATAACTGCACATGGCTGATATAGATATATTCAGTATGTTTTTCAGTCAATTCTGACCACTATGTCAATTTCAGCTCAGAGTAACAATGTCACACACAACCAGTTAAAATCATGTTTAATGTTGATCTACTGTCCACACACAGCACATCCAGTCAAAACTTGGCTGGACTTTATTTTGGATAAATTATTGCATCAGTGCAACAAAGCATAGAATTGCAGTATACAGTGTGTACTGAATTTAAATGAATTGACTATATACTGTAAGTCTGTTTTGAGATGGCTATTTGTTGTCAATCTGAAAATTCAAATCTAATTCAACCCAAATTGAATTGAATCGTATTGAATTGAACTAAACTTAATTCAAAGAATGGTGTGGTTAGATATGTACAGCGTTATTTCCCACCAATTGGTTTTTGCAGAACCATTGTAGACTAGAAAGCTGAATCTTAGAGTCAAGTACATCCGTCCACATGCTTGCAGTGTCTCATACACGGCTCGTGACAAATGGTCACTCTTCTGCAAAGGTTAGAATTATTCATGGCATACATTATAGAATATTGTACATTCTTTTTATCCATCTTGTGTTGCTCGTTATATAAAATCTTTTTTAAAAATACAATAATTTTGTACTTGTAATGTGACAAAAAATAACAGGGTGTCAGTACTTAGTGTCTAATATTCGACAGATTTTATGTATGTTGTACATTTCTTATCAATAACTCCACTACTGCTGATGTTTTCTTTGCTACTAATAAAGCCCGATAATTAGAAATAACAGTGATGATGATTCCTGCATATATTTCACAAGTAACACCCGGGTGGTTCAACTCTAAAATATTGACAATAAGAATCAGTATCAGTTTAACTGCAACACATAAAACATTTAATACACAGAAACAGGCAACACATTTGAAATATTTTATTCAGATTTTATTCATATCATTAAGTCACTGCTTTAAGCTTTTTCAATAAACTTTATAAGATTATATTTTTTTAAAAAAAAGAAAATGTAGAACACTACTAAAAAATTGCAAATATGGGCACCAAATTAAAACCATTCAAACATGGGCTTGATGTGGCTGGGTTCACTGTTCCAGCTTTGACTCTGACATGTGTTGGATGACGTTCTGTTCTTTTTGTTTTCTCTTCCAATCAATCTTTGATTATCTGATCTAGCTTCACTGAAAATAAATGCAAACCCCACAACATGCATATTTCATGATGATCTTGAAAGAGAAAACACACACCGACTGCGGTACATGCTGCTGGTTTATGTGTGGTTTGGCAATTTTACTGTCTCTAAAACCTCCCTATAAACTGTCTCTGTAAACTTTAATGTTTCAGAAAAGACACAAACCAGAAGACAAGTTAAGTGATATAATAGTTATTATTTCTACTATCTTAATGTCTAGGCAATTCATTCCTATTTTAAGCTTGCAAACATGTATTTTCTAATCAATTTCAAAACATACAGTGAATCTAAGTCGAACTCAAAGTACAAAATTATTAACATCTTATATCACAACTTATATTATTGTGTGACTAGTTAGCTGATAATCAATATCTTCATGAGTCACCTGATATGAGTTTTGTTGTTCACACAGAAAGGAAATCATACATAAAATGGAAAATACAATAAAGTTACATAAAACAGCAATCATTTTTACAGCTAACTACTTAAGATTTATGGTGAAATATAACACCTTTTCAATAAACTGCAATGATGCACTCTGGGATTTTCCACTGCAGGATATAATTTAATTAATTTTACAACAAAACCCCAAATCTGTCAGAGTAATTTTGATGTCCTGGCTTCTGTGGTCAGATATTCTCGCTGACATGTCTCAGGCGTCCCAGACTTGCTTTAGCTGCCTGTGTCCAAGTACAAGTCGCAGGCAACTTAAAACAAGCCTGGAAAGCTAGACTGGATCTGTGGTTGCAATAGTGGGATAATATGCAGGCGATCTTTCAACCGGGAAGACAGAAATTCATAGAAATCCACCAGAAACGCACTGAAGAATCAAAAAATTAAGAAATACAGAGATTTCGGATCTTGACGAAAGAGCAGAAGAGCAATCTGACATATTCCTTAAGCTCAAACGATTAGAAAGTTTGCATTGAGTAATATACATTGTCGACATTAGCTACTTGTAACAGCTAGAAAATACCGCAGTAAATCCTGCAGTTAGCAAACTTATCACGATGAACAAAAGCAGGCCTCCTTTTACAGGTGAGTCTGGACTTACCTTTGTGCAAAGAACATCTTGCAGCTCCCTGCACTACTCAAGTGTCCCTTCTGTGTGAGCCACGCAGGAGCTCCTTTAATCGGGTTGTAGAGGAATGTATATTTGAGAAAGGTGTGTGTGCAAAGTTACACATTTATCAAAGATCCTGTTATTTCTGGGCGTGGGACAGTGAGGCCAGCTGGGGTGTAATGCGGAATCCAACGTCCTGGACCAACAAATGGAAGTAAACACACACCAGGATCCTGGCAGACGTCAAGGATAAACATGACGGTGTCATACTAGGATGGGCAAACAAAAACTAAGCTCTCGACTGTTAAAGGATGTAGACTGTCTTTTTCACACTCTTCTAGTATACAATGGTCTCAGAACTGAGAAGTACAAAATGAAACAACTTCTAATTTGACCCATAAACAACCCCATTTTTGGCACCCATTTACAAAGACTCCAACTTTTCATTTGAATACATGTTTTCATTTTTTTAACTTCCAGAAGTAACTGTTGTGATTTATTTCAAATAAATGTAAGCTGAATAGTGTTTATGGGAGTTTCTCCAAATTGTAATCCAGGTAAATGTACCCAGAATGTCCCCTTAAGATGGAAAAGAAGAGAACATTAGAATGTTTTAGTCATTGATGCACATAAGTTAGCAAAAGACTTCAAGAAAATAACTGCTCACTCAAACTTGCCCATAGCTACAGTAATTGGAATACATACAAAATAAAATCAAATCATTAGTATTGTCACAAACAGTAGAAAAAGGTATAAAAAATGTAAGAATTAAAACTAGAGATTTGTCAGAAGGAGGAATATATGGAAAAGCACATCTTCAGCAGTGATAGAATAGTTACTTTGAAAAAGTAATTTTAATCAGATTACTGACTACTCCTTGAAAAAGTAACTTAGATTACTGATTACTTGATTTGGAAGGTAACCACCGTATTTTCCGGACTATAAGGCACACCTAAAAGCCTTATAGACTTTCTCAAAAATCAGCAATGCGCCTTATAATGCAGTGTGCCTTATGTATGCGCTTAATTGCAAAATCTGTCCCTGACACAGAGACGTAAAGTGTACAGTACTTACGCTGGCAGCAATAAACCAATCAGAGGACATTACGTAATACGTAAAGTACGTACACTAGCAGCAATAAACCAATCAGCATTGTTGTCCGACTTCTGCAGCACACGCCTCCGGTAAAAACCAGATAGATTTTTCCCACGCAGGCTAACGTTTGTAAGAACGAACCAGTTAGATCGGATAGTAGAGGATTGAATGCGTCCGGGTCTGGAGGAGCCAGAGAGGGAGGAATGGTTTCAGGCCGCTTAAATCTCTGATTTTAGACGGAGAAAGTGCGTCCTCACCTGTTGAGAAAGGTGTATTTAATGTTAAAGTTACCTTCACCCAATGGTTTATAATGGCTGTTTCAATGTCTATGGTTTCACTCACAGTTTAGCCGAAATGCTTCCTGGGTAAAAATCAAGACAAAAGCTGTGTTAGGCAACAAGAAGAACAGCGCCTCTTTCTGGACACTGCGTAGAAATGACTAGATTTTTCTTATTTTATTTACCGTAATCTTCTGAGAAATAAAATGTTACATGTCTCAAATGGGTTGAAACAATGATAACAAATGGTATTTTTTTCTCCTTTGTTCTTTGTGGAGAGCCTGTAAACATGAACAGTGTTAGTGAAATGAGCAACCGCCGTCTTCTTCCCCAAACTGTCTCTTTATTGCAAATTCTCAAAATCATAGCATCAGAAAATGAACATTCCTTTGTGCAATCACGTCCAAGTCTTCTTCTGTTGTTCTAAAACAAACCATCCACCTCAGTGATCAGCATCAGCTCCCACCAACTGTGACAGCATCACAACAATTCAACAATACATTTACAATAAAAGATCACCAATTTCTCGGCCAAATTTTAAGAGTACTAATTTCTGAGTTGTAATAATTATGAATCATGTTATTGGTTTTCTAATTTAACATTGACGTATTTAGATGACCAAATATACTAATGGGCTTTGAATAATTCTATAGCTGACTGCACAGTAAAAATCAATTGCACAATAGGGGAAAGTTGCAAAATCTATAGTAAAGAGGAGGAAGAGGAACGGAGCAGCTGGAGACAGTTAGCGATCTCTAAAACGGCCTTTATATGACCGTTACCGCTAAAATCCCGCTAATTGCGATAATGACAGGAATCACTTTTTTTTTTAAATGTTTAAGCACTTCTAAGCTTGTTATTGCGAAATCGGTACCGAATTAACTTGTCACTTTACATTTTGGGGTGGACAGTTTTCACCAGCTTCACATTACCAACCTGTAAACATGACCAGCGTTGGTGAAAGAAACCACCGCCATCTTGGTGAAACGCTGTCCTTATTTTGGTTCCGTTTTTTTTTTCTTTCTTTAACAGGGTATTTTGATCAATTTCAGTCTAAAAAGACACATATATACTGTAATGTGGAAAGAAGACACGTTCTTCAATAACTGTGCCTTTATTTAACTTAGCACATCAAGTACAACTAACGAGAAGGTCCTCCCTGCAGCAAACAGTAAGGGGCGGGGACGGACCACTGTCAGCCTCATACCTTATATGGAAATGGGACCATTGCACTCCGGAAGTGGAGGGGGCGCTATTTCCTGTATTATCCGTGGTCTCCCGTTTTTATTTTCTTTTGAAATATGTGATATATCTTCACCTTTAGGAAGGAGCTTAACTCTCAGCATGTATTTGAACTTCAATATTTTATTTACTTAAGGGCAGCTCACAGTTTTTAACTAATTATCCTCCATTATCCTTCTCTTACATCATCTCACTTACTCTTCCTACCGTTTCTCACCCACACCTGCCAGCGGCTCCACCTAGAGGCATGGAGTAGTATTACACAACACAACATATAAGTATGGGAGAGCAAAATGTTTTCTCCCCCCCATATCTGTGTCAAAAACATTTATAAAGAATGGATGGGCTCAGTTTATAACGTTGCCATTTACTACATATCAACTTTATTTATTTAATTTTTTTTAATGTATGCAAATTGTAACAGTTGTAAAACAAATAATAGAAACAAAAAGTAATCTCATGCTCTTGTTTATTGGAAATAAGAATACAGTATGACAAGAACAACACTACACATCCTAAAGCCTAACAGAATCAAATCTCTCCATGAAAGGCTAGATATGTCCTTGAAAAATACAAATCGATATCTAACTTTAATAGCAGCCTTGCTCACAAAGCTAAATGGGCTCCGAAGTTGCCATGGAATGAATCGACCAAATTAAGATGGAAAAAAAATTAATATTGGAGATGAAAAAAATAAAGAATACCAACAAACAGCCTCTAGTTTGGAAGAAAAACCTTTATTTCCTATTTCAAGAACATGCTTCAGCATGGTAGTAGAAGTGTATATCCATACATCCAGAGCCACAGAGAGATAGCAAGAGTTAGTCTACTGTTCTGTGACAGAGGTCTGTCCAGGGTTCGAGGTGAGAAAGCAATTAGAAAGGAAGTTTCTTTTTTTTTTTCTTTTTAATTTTTGTTTTTTAAGTTGGTTCAGGCAGGCAGTGTGAAGATCTAGTGCTGGATCCTACGAATGGACTGCACCTGGTTGGTGTGAGCCTGGGTGCTGAACTCGTTGTAGTTTCTGTACTCGCCTTGGTGTCTGTCTCTCTCCAGGATGTACTGGTAGCCACGGTAACCAGGGAACTGATAGGCTACCCAGCTGCATGAAGGAACAGAACAAGCAAAGTGAAGTGAAAGTTTGAAGATTCAGAAGAATTCAGGGAACAACGTTTAGATTGTTTATATTTTCAGGTTAATATCATCATAAAAGGTGGTGTTTTGGAAGGAGTTAGCATCCTAAATTTCCTCTATCTTACACCAGGAGAAACTTCAATCCATAGAAAATGACACAATAACAGAAACATAAGAGAAATTACACTGACTGAAAAGATTAGGCCTGCAACAAGGAAACACAGAGGCAAATTACAAAGGCAAAAAAAAGAAAATTAGGAGAAGGGACAAAGAGAGACTTACGCTCCTGAGTTGACTTTCATGGAAGGCACCTCCTTGCTGCACCAACCCATGGCCTGTAGGGAGGGGTAGTCATCGCACATCTCAAACTTACGGCCCTGGAAGTCCTCACACTCATACAGGGTCACCTTGCTGTCACTGTGGTTCTGCAGAGAACACATTTAAACATATTTTGCAATGAGACGTCAGAATAGCTACTAATATTCCTTTGTTGATACTGAAAGAATAAACACCATCCAACGTTGAATCCCTTTTCCTTTCAAGTAATACTAAAGAAATTAGACTAAGCATGTCTGCAGATATCATTATGTTTGGATTACGTGGATTACTATGATTTGATACACAAGACTAAAACCAAAATGAAATTATTTCAACATATGCAGAGTATTCAAAGGAATGAGGAGGGGGTATTTTTATAAATGCAGACGGAATAAAGAAGAGAGTGAGGGAGGACTCACAGCACACTTAATGGGTCTGAAGGAAAGCATGTGCTCGGTTCTGTAGCTGCTGTTTCCACTCCAGGCCTCATAGCGAGGATAATCTCCCTTCTCCAGGATAAACTGCTGTCCCTGAAACTCTGGGTACTCGTAGCCCACCCACCTGGACAGCAGAGAGAAGTAAGGATCAGAGGAACTGAAAAGCAAAACGCTACAAAAACACTCCAGAAAACGTGGCTCAGATAACAAATGACTCTAAAACTGTCCGCCTGTGATAGGTAGAGCCTAAAAACCCGCAGTTTGCGTCTGGCGTAAAAACAGAATGCAGCTTCTTTTGTCACCGTCTCACACAAAGCAAACATTAAGCTGTGCAGTGCTGCTGCACCCAGGGCTCCTTATCTGATCAGCAGTCAGTCAGTCAGGCAGCCAGGCAGCCGTTCTGGCTGGCAGCCAGCAGCTGCTCACAGCCAGCTCTTATCAAAAACAGGGTCACACTTGGATGCGTATACACACACGTGATGCATACCAAATATCAGTGTAATAAAAACACAGGTTGTAATTTTAATGCATATGTACATTTTTTTTGTTATTAAATCTTTGTTTGGACTCATCATATCATATCTATTCACATCAGACTTTTTCAAGCAAATCAATAGAAATGTATTGGAAAATCCCAATGCATATATTTTTTTAAATATTTAATAAGAATTACGAAACTGCCGTACTTCTTGACAGCTGCATTGTTCATATAGGCATGGCTAATGTTTAGCATTAATGTGGTGCAAATTTGCATCGGTAAAGCTAACCTTTATTGTTAGCTGAGCTGGCAGATGATTCACACAAAATTAAACAAAAATGGTGAATTGTGAACACCAGGAGTTAAAGACAAGCGTATCTGAGCAACAGGAATCCAGCGGAGGGCGAACTTACGGTCCGTTCTCAACCTTAATGGAGCGGATCTTGTTGAAGCCCCTCTCCATGATGTTCTGGCACTCCAGCATGAACTCACAGCGCTTGCCCTGGAAGTTCTCCTCCTCCCAGACTGTGATCCTGAATTGGCCCATCTGCTCCATCTGTTGAGGGTTCATGGCTGCTGCTTCTCCCTTTGAGGGCTGCTTCTCTGCAGAACGGGGTGAAAAATACACATTTCATTATTCACCACAAAAAGCGTCCATTAGTTGTGAATTTTAGCCAAGAAAAAGCAAGTTTTCTTTGCGTGTTAAAGAAAATGTCATAATAAACATAATGAGCTTAAAGCAGGTGGGAGAGGGCTTAGCTTAAATTTAAAGAAAAATCAAATAAAACAACTCTTCCAAAAATTCAAGTGTCCCTTCTTGTTTGAAAAAGATAATCAAAAACTAAAATAAGAAGCAAAAGCAAACAGTAATACTAATATATATTTTTAAAAATCCTTTTGCATATCCATTATTTTTTTCAACAGACAAATCGCTTTATCAATAAATAATCACTGGTATAAGAAAAAGTGTATTGCCAAACATAAGCTCGCTCAAAAGCATATTTATTACATATTTTCTAAGATATTAGACAGATACATAAACAATAGACAATAATATTAATTGTATGTCCACATCTACATAGGCTTATCTCTCAAAACAATCCATAAAGTACATCCATCAGTAGCCTATGCGATCCATAACATATGTTAGCATCTAGCTTCCTGTTGGGCTCCACCCCAGTCACTCACACCCGTCTCCCCACAACCGTATCTCCTGTAGCTAAGTTTGAGGCTACATGTGGACATACTTACAGACAGTACTGAGGTGGGACAGATCCAGTATAATCAATGTCGGCGAGGAGACCCTCGCCTGTGTTTTTATAGGGCTGGGCCCCCTGGACCTGCACCGCTCCATTTGCCCAGCAGCCTTGCACACTCAGCAGCTGAGCAGGCCGCCTGAAAGGGCAGCATTAGCCTCGTGCTTTGTGGAGGCTCCAGAGCTCCATTGTCCCCAGAGCCCCAAACTGACATAGTCATCAATACGGCGGCCATGGCTGTTGGCAACCTGACCCGGGACTATACAATGGCAACGCACTGACACGACAGTTTGATTGGTGTAGCAGGATAATAGAGACATTCTGGGAGCTGATCCCCCGACTCGCTCTCCAGTAGGTAAACTGAATCCTAAACTCTAGGTGGGGAAAGGGGTTTAGGCGTCCCACACAGTGAGTACTTGGGTGTGTGTTGAGTTCATTTACGGAGCCTGTTTCCTTCTGTACCAGCGTACAGAAGGAAGTGATGCACTAACGCAGGAGGAAGTGATGCACTAACGCAGAGAAGGCTTCTCTGGCTCTGCCCAGGAGAATTTGGGTTGTTCTTACACAGAGCCGAGACAATTACTAGACCCATGACAGTAAGACATAATGACACGGTGATACATGGAGAATGGAAATGCAGATTTAGAACTGAACCAAATATAATTTGTAACTAGCACTGCAAGTAAAAACACAGAAAATATCTTACAACTTAATTTAAGGACTTGAAGTTTTTTCAGTCACTTTATTGTTTAGCTTTAGTATTTTATTGTACTATCATGTTTTTTCTTCTGGCTGCTAGCATGTTATGTCATTGTGTTTCCCTTGTAATACATTTAGTTTTACTTTGTGCTCTGTTTTTATTATGGTTTGCTAGTTTCCACCGTTTGACTTTGCTGTTTAATTGTGACAGTTGTCCTCATTGCCCCGGTTCACATTTCCCCACAGTTGCATTGCACTCAGTTAATTTCACTCACCTGTTCCTCATTACTCCTGTATGTTTCCTGTTTTTAAACACTGCTTGCTGGATTCTCCTGTTGTTCTCCATCATGTTTCCTGTGGTTGACCTGTTGAATCCTCAATATATGACAAGTCTGTCCTTTATGTTTCCAATTTGTGTGTCATCTAATTTCCCTTTGTGATCATAAGAGCATTTTTTAACTTAAATTGAATTTGAACATAGTTATTTGTGAGTTTGCTCAACTGGTTTCCTTATTAAAATATTTTTGATGCTTTCCTCTTGAATGCATTTGGGTTCAATCCAACAACAAAATATGATGCGTCTTTTATGGTAACATAGCAGTATAATCTCCCATGGAACATTTTAGATAAAAACAAATAATGAATTTCATTATTGAAGGTTCATTTATTTCAGTAACTTATTTCACTAAGTTAAACACATTCAAAATGTACATTTAATCTGACAAATAAGTGTTATTCAAATGCATATTCTAATTTATTGAACATGACTTCAAGTATATTTATTCAATCAGGTAAAAAACATGTTTTACAAAAATTATGATGATTATAAATTATTATTATTTTGCCTTATAGAGGATTTGTGGTTGGAGGAAGGATCTTTATGTTTCATTCTATCATATGGACCATCTTGCCTCTGTAATAACCAGGATATGTTATCTACATGTCAACTGGTTGTGTGGAAGTCATGCTAGAAAAAAACTTTGTTTTTTTGTCTGACCATTACAAATGTAAACATGCAAACACTAAAACTGGCTCCTTATTAGATAAAAAAGAAAATTATTAATATTGACATTAAACTCTCAGGGAGGTTTTGTAGTGAAACAAAGAAGTAAAATGTGGAAATTGAACTTTATGTGAATAGTTTAATAGGGTGGCCAATATGTGATTGTGTGGGACTCTTTATTACTCATGGAGGTGTGGCTTCTTAAACCTAACCTCTGACCTTCATCAACAAAAGACTGGAAGCCTCTGCTAGAAAACTGAAAAGTGAGTCGTCACATGTTTTTTTAGCAAGATGACGTCCCAAAATATTATGGTCAAGAGATATATTGGTACATTAAAATTGGCCAATAAAGTACTTAACAGACATACAAACAACATGGAAATAAAACATGTATCTAGATCAACACCGGAATGGTTCAGTACGCAAAACCTGCCTTGTTTTATGACCATAGCAGTCATGAGGCCTAAATCCTATTGGAAATATTGTATGAAATGATGGAGATGTGAATATAACAAGAAGATACAGGAATGTAGATTATTCTAGATTATACTGTGCAAATTAGAAGATTATGATGTCAGATTGGCTGGACACGCTTGTACAAATTATAGCAGAGAAAATAAATGGTAATATTGTTCGAAATTATTTCCTATCAATGTGGTGCCCTCTTATTATATTCTTAGCTTAAGAGGGTTACTTATCTTTCAAATGGGTGGCAACAATTGTGTGTTGTATTCTAATTAAAAATAAACTGTAACCACAGTATTTTCCTTGTGTTTTTCTCATGGTTTCATTCTGAATGTTGTTAATTTCGCAGCCTTACTAATGGCATTTTTTAAAGATAATTTGATGGATAAGTCAAGTTCAACAGAAGTGTAAATTTAGAGTAGTTTTACATGAATGCATGGCTGTAATGATAAGCTTTTTACTTTAATAATCACCCTGGGATATTTATATTATGGATTAGGTCTTTCTTAACGCATTACAGCCTTGTTTGTTTTGCCATTTTATTTAGTTTTTTCATAGTGGGGAAACAACATATGTGTATTGCAAGATTTAACTGCAATAGTTTATTTATGTAAACTGTGAAAATAATAGATAATCATCCCAAAGCGTTGAGATGCATTTTTGAGTTTGGACATGTGTTTTCTTTAGCATCAGTGACATCTAGTGGCAATTATCTGCATGACATTCTGGTGGGGAAAGAGTACAAGTCCCTTTCTATTGCAAATAATGAAGTATTCGCTTTTCCGTTTGTCATCTACTTATCTTTGTATGGATTTATCCTTAAAATGAAACAATTTCATCAAAGGAACTGCCTTTCCTTTCAAACTATTGGTGACACTCTGCAGAATTAACATACTGATTTGTTGCTGATTAAACTTTTAGACATCTGCTAGTTTCCTAGACTTGCTGCATTCATAAATTCAGTTTATAAAATCTTTCTTCTCTCCCTGAATGTTGTATTTGATGGAGTTCTTAGTGACTTTGGTCATCTGTGGAGCGAGGGTTTTCACCTGTAGGGTATGTTGGCTGTTTACTTGTATGAACAGCTTTCTCTTTGTCTGATGTTGGCCCGTTCATTGTCCTTCTCTCTACATGTGTGTCCATTAGTGTGTGTCAGCCTGCTTGCACCCAGAGCAGGTGATGAGCAGGTGAAAGGCTGTTTCAGATGAGTGTGTGCATATGTGTGTGTGTGTGTGTGTGTGTGTGTGTGTGTGTGTGTGTGTGTGTGTGTGTGTGTGTGTGTGTGTGTGTGTGTGTGCTTACATTACTCATGCTGTGAGGTACAACTCTGTTTACCTTGTCAGGTTGCCTCAACCTGTCGTGCTTTTCAGACAAAAAAACAAAGAAACATGATGGCAAGTTTCTTTTAGATGAGTTATTAAATTTTAATGTTGCACCCACTGAAAATAATTAAAACAGAACATGTATTGCCTGAACACTTGTTTGTCTCGGGGGTTGGGACAGGAAGTATGCTTTCCTTTTTCTTCTACCGGGTTTGATTAGATGAGTCATCCCTACTTCGTTACTCACACAGCCTACACAAGAAGTAACAATAATTTACATTTTTACCTCTGACTCCAATCTGTACCCCTAACTCTACCCACGACTTTGAAAATGATACTTTGTCTGAACCTCTGGTTCTATTCTGAAAAATGTAACCCAGAAGTAACACACCTCAACAACTCATTTCCCTGTGAAATACAGCTGGGAGGAAGGAATTTGCATGTGAGGGGGGGTCAGCGGAGTCGGTACAGAGCTGGCACTGTGTGGTCCTACTTTGAATCCTTATCTGGCTGCATAACAAGTCCATTCATGTGTTTAAACTGGTCAAATGACTCATCTCATCTACCAGCTACTACTTCACTCATATATATATGGTATTCATATGTTATTTACTTCAGTTTCACTGGAAAAATGGAAAGCAACAACTTGAAACTGTGGTGATTTTTACTTGTCTCTTTCCAGAACTTAAATGTCATCATCTTTATTTTGATTATTTATAAATAACTGGGGCAGGTGCCTGTCTCCACTGGTCCTGGGGCAAGAGGCAGAGTCCATCCTAAATAGGTTGCCAGTCAACCACAGGAGGAAACCAGTGGAGGAAACAATAGAATTTGCCTTTTTCTGACTGATGCCTTTCATTTAGAGACTCCAAACTTAAATAGGTTGTCTCTTGGTTGAAAGTTTGGGTCTGTTTGAGGGAGAATGGTTGCATCCATCCTTTTTTAAACTCTGGAGTGACAGACCTTGTCACTTGTACACATTTGTGATAATGCTGCCTTAAAATACAGTTTTATTGTTCAAAATCAAAAATAATCCAACATCAGTCCTTTATTTTTGTGTGTCTTCTCAAACCCGCAGTCAATCATGGTACATGGCCTCTTGTACTGAGCCAGGTTCTGGTTTTATTGGAGTTTTCTGCCTGTTAATAGTAAGGTTTTCCTCGCCACTCACTATGGATACTCAACATAAGTCAACGACACAATGCAAGCAATTGTCAACTGTCTCAACATGGTGGCCAAGTGGAGTGAATTCTGCTAGCTGATTAACTTGATGCAATCTGCTGGGTTTTCTTAGAAACATTTTTTTTTACTTTTTACTTTAAATAATTAACTGGGTTTAATAAACTGGAATGTGTTTGTGTTTGAAGTGACATGATATTTTGTAAAGTGCCTCTTGATGTCAGTTGTTGTAAATATTCACTATATAGATAAACTAATATGAATTACATTTCTTTGGTAAATACATTTTTTACCAATTGTGAAAATGTTGCCAATTGTTGTCACCATTTCCAGGAATTCTGTATGACAGGTTTTCATTTTCCTTTTGTTCGCTCAGAAGGTACTGCACTAGTTTTACACACAGATGACAAAATATTCCTGATTATTTGAAATGTTATTTCAAGATTCAATTCGGGATCTTTGACTTAATTACTTCCATTTGCTTCTTTGTACCCACACTAACACACACACACACACACACACACACACACACACACACACACACACACACACACACACACACACACACACACACAAAACTCTTTGTATATCCACACACATAAGCACTCTGACATGTAGATTGCCCTGAGCAAATGCCCTCCTCCAGCTGGAACATTACCATGGGGACTAATCCAGGTAAGGATGATGTGAGCAGGACATCTGCTCGTGCCACCTTCACTTGCTGGACACCTAAGCAGCTGCACAGAAAAACACTGAGAGAATATTGGATAGGTTTGAACATTTCCTATGATAGGCTCCGTGAGTTACCATTGGTGTTGGAAATGGAAAAACAGAAACGCCGTCTCTGTATTAAAGGGTGACGACAGGCACCCACACAGGGCTGTTGGCACTCTCAGTTTATTTTGTAATGGAGAACATTTAGCCGTATAGCGTAAGACCAGATGTCAGTGCTAAAACACACTCTCTTAAGGTCTTAAAGAAAGCTTTTCCAAAAGCAGATCCTCTTTGATCGTCGCTCATTCAGTGTTACAGCAGCACAGAGCAAAAAGAGGCATCTCCTGGGAGACAGAGCAGGCCTTAGGCATTTGCATGACTCTTCATTATCAGTAACTGTCAGAGGAAACAGCCAACAGGCAGCACACACACACAAATGTACTAACACAGCCTCTGGGTAGCACTCAGTCCTCTCCACCATAAACAGATAGTACAACAGAGTTGGACAGGCACCACAAATGCAATCATACTGATGCTGCAGAGATACAACAAGTGCTGCTAATGTCTCAGTTTGGCCCAGCAGAGCAGAGTTTAAAGGGTCACTGAAGACAGTGGTAGACGTAATGAAATGAGACAATTCAACTGTCGGGGGCAGACGTGTGTTAGCTCAATTTTGTAAATTGCCAGTTTATTGAGTAATTCCAGTGTTAAAAGAAAGGGAGACCTTCTGAATTCAAATCAATCTACAATCACCTCAAAGTTTTTGCCCAACATTTTTATTATTTTTGATGTCTTTCACGATATCCAACCCTTTTAGGGTGATCTTAGGGTGTTTAATTTCTTTACTGAAAGTAAATGCTAAATAAAATTGTTTGTAGTTGTAGAAAATATCAAACAGAAAAACCAGTAACATAAAACTAGTAAAGGTTTATATAATTTATTTTTCTAACGAGTTTAGAAAGCCTTGCAATGAAATTCAAACTCTTATTTTTCATTTTTCACCACATTACAGTCAAAAATGTTAATGTATTTTATTGTTATTTTATGTGATAAACTATAAATAAATAAGAATCTGTAATGTCTGATGCATGGATGTACTCCACTTCCTTTATTCTGTTACCCCTAAGTAAAGTTCAGTGCAATAAATTGCCTTCCAAAGTCACCTATATAGTTTATTGTCTACTGGTGTGTAATTTGTTTTAATCTAACTACCACTATTTCTGAAGATCTCAGACTGGTTAGAGATCTTCGTTAGAAACGATTAGTGAAAAAAAATCATCATAAGGAGCACATCTGATAATTCAAATATAAAATTGCATAAAGTGCTACAGTGGGGCTTATAAATCCCTATTCACACCTTTAAGCATCTCATTGAGCATTATTCAAGCCAACATCTGAAAATGTGTAGCATTGACGGTTAAAACATAGCCATATAAGGTAACAGGCCAAACAAGGGGACAATTTATTAGAGAAGTAGCAAAGAGTCATATTGTATCTTTGGAGGATCTGGAGAAATCCACAGCTCAGGTGGGAGAGCTGTGGATCTCCCACCTGAGAGAACAACTCAGGTAGGAGTTATTCTCCCAACTAATTGTTGAACAGCTAATTGTTGTGCATGCTACAAATCTGACCTTTATGGAACAATAACAACAGGAAGGCCATTATTTAAGGGAACTTTACAAAATCCTGTTCTCCTTACAGTCTTCACTTATTTTGCAAAAAAGATTGGACAAAAACATTAGATACTGGATGTGAAAATCTGTACGTGTAAAAGAGCAGCAGCTGCAACTACAGTAAAAGTACCTTCTCACCGTGGCTGAAAACAAATGTATGCCGCACTTTTCAGATTTGTATTTTTCAAAACTTCTGAAACCATGTTGTTGTTTTCAACAGTTATATTTTACATTGTGCTGCTCTGTCACATAAATCTGAATAAAACAAAAAAAAAGGGAAAGGGAAAAAATAAAGTGAAAAATATGAAAACTATTGAAGGAGGGCACTTTAGTTACGACTGTATGGCACTAAATGAATATCATACAACTTTAATACAAAAAATAGTCTATTTTGGACAACAGCAGTGTTTTTAGTGGGTCAGTCTGCACTTTGAGTCTTAAACAAATGACTTCTGCAGGCTGACACTGGGAGCTGGAAGGATGGGTGTAGCAAAAGCAGGGACCAGTTGGGACAGTCGTTTTAAAATGGAAGCAAAGTAACCAGGATACTAAGGAGTGTAAGCCATCTACCTTCCTCGGGCTTTAAGCAAATATTGACTGGAGAATCAAGCAGAGGCAAGGAGGCTCTCAGCTACAGCCTGACATGCAGGCGAGGTCAGGCTTTCTAATGATAAGGTGAGGCTATAGGAGTTTTCCAGAGCAGTAAATGATGATGGGGATTTAAAGGAGACATGAAGACAATATTAGGGTGATAATATGCATAAAATAGAACTAGACAAAATGGTAGACATGGTTTGATGTCAGTGTTTTTGACAAACTCTAAGGTCAAGTATTTTTAGACGGATGTGTGGTAAATATTTAATATCATCTCCAGTTATAGGTAGCTATTGTGTACAAGACATTATGTTAAGATTTTTTTTGTTTGTAATTTATTATCAAACAACTAGAACTGTTTGCATTATGCTGAATATAGAAAAACGTAATGAATGTCATGGGAGCAGCAATGGCATAGCATCCTGGTGACAGATGGCTTGTATCAGATCTCTGTGTGTGTGTGTGTGTGTGTGTGTGTGTGTGTGTGTGTGTGTGTGTGTGTGTGTGTGTGTGTGTGTGTGTGT
>CAEGAF010118474.1:0-18230 GCA_903067075.1 Micropoecilia bifurca
CCTGATGACCTGGTGAAGCAAGCAGTGAGGGAACAAGGTGACAGTTGGATGTTACGATACTTGAGGATGAATATCGATTTTCTTCTAGGAAAGAAAATATCGATATATATCACGATATTGATATTATTATACAGCCCTACTTGAAATATGGCAAATGTAACTTATGAGTAGCTTTTAGCAAGATATAGGTGCTTGCTTTAAGAAAATAATTCCTTAATATTATGTCCTTCGGCAGAAAAATGTTCTTAAAATATTTTCCCATTTATAAGTGAAATAATCTGCAAGTACTTTCTCATCAATATTAAGGGATTAATCATTTAAAACAAGCTCCTATATCGTCAAAAGTTAGGTCTATATTATTTTTTCTTATTTTAAGTGTGCGAAGTTATTACTTGCAATTGCAGTAGAAACTAGACCAAAAATACTTGGTAAGATTTGCAGTGTTTCATGCACAAAAATGCATGAAACACTGCAAAAATAACTATAGCATCCCAAGTATTTTTGTCTAGTTTCTACTGTAAATATCTTAGTTCACTTGAAACAAAACAAAACTAACTTTTTAGTAAGATAGAAATTATTAATTTCTTAATATTGATAAAAAAGTTGCACTTGTAAATTATTTCAGTTAACTAGTATAAAGTCAGAATAATATGAGAATAACGGTATAATGTTTAATTATTATTTTTATTTTCTTAGCGTAAAAAAAAGAAATGGGTTTAAATATTCACATCAAATTTTATTTTCTATAAAAGTACCATAAACTTTGAAAACAAGGCTGCATTTTTGGGTGAAGATTCAGAGAATAAATCACAAAGAACTGAATCTTCCTGGCTAATTGATGCTACTTCAGGGTTCAGTTGACCTTAAGGATGCTAAGTAGCTTTAGCCGCCGTTGCCGTGGTGAAGAAGCCGGTCCGAGGTGTGAATGAACAGGCATTAATTACATTTTGATGTGTCAGCATGTTGCTGCTACTTTAAACCGAAGAATGCGATCATTTCTGTCAGAATTACATTAAATCTGGAGAGCTTAACGTTTCGGGTCGCCTGTTAGGACTTCTGGTTGCGTTTCCGTCTCTTCTCTCCGGCAGATGATTGTCCCTGTAGCTGCCGGAGATGTTTGTGTTTGTCGGGTCAGCCAGCGCCGCCTGCTCTGTTTAGAAGGATTTAATTGCTCACCAGCGGTATTATTGTAATCTGGAGCTCATTTGGCACAAGCAGAGGTGCCATAAATTTATTCTTTCTGTCAAGACTCATGCTTTCCATGCGCTCATCCGCAACTTGTGGGCTCATTTATTGTGTTTTCAGACTAAATATTTGATCAAAGTGGTTTATATTGGTTTGGATTTACAGTTTCTGATCAAAAGGTTTCATAGTTTCATCATGGGGAAACGTTTTTTTTTTTAAGTTTGAATGAAGTTAAATCAAAGAACTTGGATAATTCCTTAAAGGTGACCTATTATGCTTACTTGACCAAGTTAGGATACATCTCTGGTTTATATAAAATAATGTTCATTACAATTTTTGTACAAAACTATCCTTAGACAATGAGCTTTTACATCACCCCAACTGAAAATGGATGCAAACCCAATGCTGTGAGAATTAAGATTTCACCAAGAAAACAAAAATATTTTGATTAACTTCAGACATTTTCTAGGAAAACCTTGGAAATCTTGGGAGTTTCAGTGAAAATTTACGCAAAAAAATCTCAAATTTTGAGAGTAATCTCAGAAATTTTCTACAAAAAGCAAGAACATTTCTGAGCCCCAAATGCTGAAATTTTGCTAGACAAAACTTAAATTTTGAGACTAATCTAAAAAAAAATATTCTAGAAAAGAAAAAAGTCTGAAATTGAAAAGTGAACATTTTTCTACTTTTGAAAATAAATGTATTTTAAACAGAGGCACAATTATGCAACTGTACATCTTTGATAAGCAGAAGTAGAGCCTCACGCACAACCATGAAGGACGCAGAAAGTGGTTACTAGTGGCAAGTCAACAACACTTGTTTTTCCCAGCAGCCATTGCACAGCTCATACCGTGGTAAAATCAGCTGACCAAACAGAGCTGGAGTTCCGCTGTGGTTGCTAGGTGATGGGGGAACTCTGCTGGGGTTGCCAGGTGATGGGCGGAACTCTGCTGGGGTTGCTAGGTGATGAGCGGAACTCTGCTGTGGATGCTAGGTGATGGGGGAACTCTGCTGGGGTTGCTAGGTGATGGGCGGAACTCTGCTGGGGTTGCTAGGTGATGAGCGGAACTCTGCTGGGGTTGCTAGGTGATGGGGGGAACTCTGCTGGGGTTGCTAGGTGACTCTGCTGGGGTTGCCAGGTAACAGCACTGAGCTTGCCAAGTTGTATGGCAGCATATTAGAGCAACTGTAGATAGAAAAAAAGTAAATTTCCACCAAAAAACCTTAGAAATTGCCTTGTTGCTGTAGTATTTAATGTGAGAAAAAATATATTTTATGGTAAAAAAAATAATTAGAATAATAGAATAATAGTATTACTATGAATTAGTGTCTGTTGGGAGAATTTTACCATAGTAAATGTCAGACAGCTGGGGTTGAATGAGACCTGACTTCATATTTCACATTCAGTCATGGAAAAGAACAAAATGTCTGCTCCCACCCAGACGTATCTCCATATTCGCTGCGTTCCTCAGGTTTCGTTCCTTTCTACCTGTCGCCAGCCCAGATCCTCAAACGCCAAAAATGAAATCAGCTTGAATTACGACGAGGCTCCGGTTCGCACATCAGCACAACATCAAAGCAGCCCAACCAATTAAGTATTCCCCCGAAACGAGAGCAGCATGGCTTCGCCCCACACCCACCAGATCCCCCCGCACATTACCATAATCCAGTCTAATCATATTAACGTCGGCCGCCAATGAACATGGCAGCTTTGACTCTGCCGGGATTGTTGTTCAGACCTAAACACTCCAACCCTGACAGCATAAACCTTTAAATATAACCCAGTCCTACTAACTTAAATCATGTTGTTTCCTAATCATGTTCAGACGCAAATTAAAACAGTAACATTGAGATTAAAATGTTCTGAGTTTGCATGGACTTCTGCAGCGGGAGTAAAGTATAACACTGCAAGATCTCAAAATCCTACCAAGTTTTTTTGGTCTAGTTTCTACTGAAAATATCTCAGTTCATCTGAAATAAGACAAAACTAACTTGCAAGTAACAAGTCAATGTTTCCTTAATAGTGATGAAAAAAATAGTAGTTCCACTGACAGATTATTTCTCTAATGACATGGGAAAAATGTCTTCTTATATGAAATAATCAGCGAGCGGATCTTTTTCATCAATATGAAGAAAGTATTTACTTACAACAATATCTTTCTGAAAATTTACTTCCAAATTAGTTTTGTCTTATCCCAAGTGTACAAAGATATTTGTGAAGTCAGCTGGATTTGCACTCATCTGACAAAAATATGGAAGATCTTGCTTGACTCATTTAATTTCTTTTGCTGTCAGAAGTTAAATTTCACTATAAAACTCAGAAATATTTAGGTTTATATCAGAAATTTTCTAGGAATAAAAAGGAGATTTCTGCCTGCAAACACATGGGCAATTATGCAACTGTAGATCTTTGAAAAGCAAAAGTGGAGCCTCCTGTGCAAACAACCAGAATGCAGCAAGTGGTTTCTGAACACTAAACAAAATATGAAACACTTGTCTTTCCAGCAGCGTTTTGGTTGCTAGGTAACAGCCTGTTGAATTAGCAACTAGGGTTGCTAATTCAACATTTCATTTTTCAGACACCAAAAGAGATTAACTTAATTGTGGTGTTGTTTTGAGCAGCTTCCTAGAAGCTGTTGAGACCCAAATCGAAGTACAAATACATGCAAAATGTTAATTTTACATAACAGATATTGCGCGGCACAAATCAAGGCTGAAATTTTGGTTGCACAACAGGCCAAAAGTACCAAACAGCAGCAAATCCACAAGAATGGCACCCAAAAAATAAACATTTTACAACAGTAAGGGATTTCTGACTCCATCTTCCTTCCATCTGTGGGAGTCGGAGGAACTCCTTTGTCAAAAGAAATGGGACACCCGTTGCTGCAAGGCGGCACCAAACGGAGGGCCGGGGCCAAGTGGAAGAGGCCAAAGGGGAAATTGAAACCTTTCAAAACGGATTAACCCGAGATCCTCCTTACACTCGGAGAATGAGAGTTACTTAAAAGGTGAAGGGGAAGCTAATTCTTCCTTTTCTTTACAACGGGTATTTATGTTCCTATAAACCTGAAGGTGGAGTGCAATACATGTATACATGGAACATAATTTATGTGTTAAAATTATCACTTTTTTAGGAGTAGCATGAATCCGCTTAGCAAAACCTTTCGACCGAGTCGAGATGAAAAACAGAAATGCAACTGATGGAAAATGGCTTCCTGTCTTGAATAAATTTACACCTATTACACCTACACCTAAGAGAAAATACCAGTTTGATTTAAGGAAATATGGGACACCATCATGCAGTTTTTGGTAAGTAGCGCAGCTGAAATGAATGAGTGGGACGGAACTACCATATTTTCCGCACTATAAGGCGCACCTAAAAACCTTCAGTTTCCTCAAAAGCCGACAGTGCGCCTTATAATCCGGTGCACCTTATATATGGACCAATATTGAGCCACAACAGGTCTAGCAACTATGGTAAGCAGCCGCCAACTTCATTTTCGCCCGTAGAAGAAGTGTGCGGTGCATGCTGGGATAGTTGTCAGAGCGCTGGTTTGTTAATAAAGTTTGATAATGCATTTAAAGCCAGGGGCGGGGGAAGATAGACAGTGACTGCGGCAGCAGCGTGTCGGTTGGTCTGTGTTACCCAGAAAGCAGTTAAGCACAATATCGCAACACCAATACCGTGAGTGAAACAACGACTATGTAAAGTACTCGGGACCACTTCTTTACAAATGTGGGTGTGTAATAATAGAGTACGGAACAAATTGGCAACCCAAACTGAAGCGTCTATTTTAGGCGCCTTATAATGCGGGGCGCCTTATATATGAAAAAAGTTTTAAAACGGGCCATTCATGGAAGGTACGCCTTATAATCAGGTGCACCTTATAGTGCGGAAAATACGGTACTTAGGTTTGATATGTCAAATTTGTGACAGCTGTTTTTTTTTGGTGGGTTTTTTGTTTGAATTATATTGTTAAGATCATTCCAACAAAGTTTATATCTGTACAAAACACTTTAAAAACATGTTGACAAGTTAAACAGAAACAATACAGAAAAAAAATATTCTGTTTTTTTCCTAAATAAAAAAAGAACAAATTTTGAGAGAAATTCAAAGCAAAATCTTTAAGATAGATTTGATGAACTACAATACAAAAAATGGGATCAAATTCCCAAAGGAGAATCTGTATTGTATCTGTAAAAGTATTGATTTTACCACATTAGTATCAATCTGATCCAGTCCTGATGTATCGATATTACAGGTATTGATCTGCTCACTTCTTCCCTTCAGAGATATCCTGCTTACTGACTTAGGTTTGTTTTTTCATCTAAAATGTTTCAAGCAAATGGTTGTTGGTGTTGTTTATATTTGTACAGTATTGCAATCCATATTAATGAAAAAGGGGCACCCCAGGCCATGCCCCCAGCTGAGTCCAAATTGGAGGAACTGTTAGACATTGAAATATTTTGCCTGGAAAAATACCCAGAATTCAGTCAAATGTACAAAAAGATGTCATGATTACCAGGCAGAATGAAAACAGAGCAAAAGTTGTAAAGGAATTTAATACCAAAATAATGGTTTAATAAATTATCTAATTCTGTTAGAATTTAAACTTAGAGGAAAATTACACTTTAAGAGAGAGAAAGGGTGAAAAACTCTTGATTATTCATCTTTTTTCTTTATTTTTCCTCTTTAAAATTTTAAATTATGCTCCACTGATCTTCAGAAGCAAAAGTCCAAACTTTTCTGCTTTGGCTCCTTGCTAATTGCAAATCTCATCAGAATTCATAAATTTCAATTAATTTTGGAGAGAAATTAGCTAATACCGTGCGTATACTTCATCTGAGATATAAGGGCTGGCTGGAAAAATTTATTAAAAGAATTTATTAAAAAAAAAGATTTATTAATCTTTTTTTTTTTAATTGTTCCTCTCCCCAGCTGCAAAATCTCTAAATTCTGTTTAACAAAGGCCAACAAGAAGAATCAAATTCATTGTTAACAATTAGCCCATGGAAGAACAGTTCATGTCATTAGCATTTAAACACTAACCGGAGGGGGAATTGTCTCACAATGTAGTTCCATACTTGGGAAAATATTGTAAATCTCTGACACATTCTTTCTCTCACTATTTTTCTAACTAGAAATAATTTTGGTAATGATAAATGACATTAAACAGACTAGGTTTAGTAGGATTTACCTTAAGATAACGAGAAAAAAAGCCATTTCTTTTTATTCCGTACTCTCAGACATAATAACCAATTTAAGAAAATAGCTCTAACTCTCAGAGCCAGAGTAGTAAAAGTAAAAGAGAACCTGAAGGTCTGTACTGAGACAGTCAGTGCTGAATGTGCCTACAGCTCAGTTGTTGCTAGGTTACCAACATAACATCTTGGTGTTTTTGGGTGATCTTGAAGATGTCAACTTAACAGGAGTTTGTCTGCTGAACTATCTCATTCAACTATACAGACGTAATAAATTTAATTCCGTTTGAGAAAAGGTCTCTCAGTTCAACTTAATCAACATTTTTTTAAATCAAGCTAATGTTTTACAAAGTTGCAATTTTGGGTGTAGTTTTGCTGTTTATGCAGGATAAAATACTGCCATGTTGCATGCTTTAAAAAGGTAGAAATGAGCACACAATATTTTTGGAATCCAGGAAAAAGTAATTTAATTAATGTTGGAAATATTTTACAGAATTTCTTTGTTTTGTTCTGGACTATTACAGAAATGCAGAAAGTACAGAATGCAAACACCAACATAAAGGTTAAAACTTTGAGAGAGAAGTCCCACTTCTCAGCCATCATCACTCAGTCAACATCATGTAGGAAAAGACTCAAGCAGAATCAAATAATGCACATTGCATTTCTACCTATTTGATACCGCATGAGCACAAAATATTACGAAGTATTTTCAGTCTAGTTTCTACTCCAAATATCTTATTTAATTATTTCATTCAATATTTAAGTTATAAATTGGGGAAAATGTCCAGTTATAAGTTAAATAATCTGCCAATATAACTGGTATTTTTGGAAGTAATTTAAGGAATTCTGGATTTAAAACAGGCTACTGTATCAGTGGTTCTTAACCTGGGTTCGATCGATGAGTCGGTCTCCGGGGGTCGTCAGAGCCTCTGCTATGGAAGTAAAGACACACTTGTGTAAAGTCGTGATGACGCCCCGCTTTGCCATCATTTGCTGCAGAGGATCACGTTACATTGCTTAGCCAATGATTGAAGGAGCTCAACTCTCACCATGGATTTGAACTTGTGTCTTTAATTATGTACTTCTAAATCTGCTCCTTAGTCGCATCTTTTTGGGGTTGCTACTGCCTCTAGTGGCGTGGAGGTGGTAACACAACTAATAGGGACATTACTAAATCAGAATAACATGAAGTCTTTATTATTTATTATTAATTTTTCATTATCTTAAGAATGTAGAGCTAATTAAATGATCTAAACAAGACCTTGAAGTGGTTCCAGTTTCTCTCGATGGCTGTTAAAATTGTGGCAAATTTTAAATACCTTTGGTTGTTCCTGGACAGTCAGCTCAACTTTGCTGAAAACACTGACTATATTTTGAAGAACCGTTCTCAGAGACTCTACCTTTTAAGACTTAGTGATCTTGGGTGACCCAACTGGACTCTAGTTAGTCAACCCTATGTCTTGAATTTTGGGGGGGCGGGGGAATTATTTTTTATTGATCACTACAGAAGGGTTCAGTGAGTGCGCATATGAAACTGATGGGTTCAGTACCTCAAAAAAGGTTAAGAACCACTGCATTAGTATGTATCATTTAAAAACACAATTACATGTTTATTATAAGGAAAAGTGGGGGTTTGCTGGTTTAGACATATGTTTCAGTTACTGTGTCAAATTATTCCACAGTAAATAAAATGCTGTTCAAAACATGGGAAAGTGCCTTTAGGTAAAATTATACTGGAGGAAAAAGAAGGAATTTAGCAGATTTTTATAAAGTTAGTACTGAACGTTTTGGAAGATCTCAAAAGTGCATACATGTCTATTTCAACCAATGCAACAACAGCACTTCTGTAGTGTGTTTCAGCTTAATGTTAAGTAAGCATGCAAAACACACCAATAAAACATCAAGTTCAGTCATTATTATTAACCCTAACAGCAAGATATTTCACTAAAATGTGTGAAGCATTTTAATACATACAAGACATACAACAGTAACACATTTGAATAAGAAACAGATGAATCTTCTCCAGACCACAGGGGATTCGTCTGAACCAACCACCTTCCTTTGGTCCGTTTGTCTCAAGTTTGGCAGACACTTGTGTTTGAACATGGCCTCGAAAACGCATCAAGAAAAGGGAAAAAGAAGAGACAATGGTGTCACATTGGGTAGAGTATCCTAAAAGTATGTTTTTCCCTAAAACGTTATGAGTAAAAACGCAACTAGTAAGTACCCATCGTATTTGGGTCAGGTGCCTTTTTAAAGTAAGACCTATTTGATGTTTTCAGGGTTTCGCATCAAGTACAGCAAGTGAAAACATCACGTCTTATTCTGATTTACTTGTTTATTCTGTCCCCATTGTTACATTTAATTCATTGCGCTTTATTATAAACCCATTTTGTTAGCATGAGTCTTAATTCTCCACCACCGAATAATCAGAAATTGACTGAAAAGTACTGAATCATTCCTGTTAGGGTTGGGGGCAACCACAGAGCAATTGTTCTTAGGGCACCCAAATGGCTAGCAACCGCCCTGGTGGCTACTTAGCAAGTTTGTACCAAACTAATAAAAGTAAGATCAGAATCTGTAGATACAAATCAGATTCACTGTTTTGATCAAGTTAGTGTGCACAGACAAGGAATACAACTTTGGCTCCACTTTGCTCTCAGTCTAATACATTTAAATGTAAAATAAGTAATTTATAGCAAATTAAAATGTTTTTGTCTTGTAACATAATTCAAAATTTTAAAAATAACAGAACACTGGCAATGCTTCGACTTCCTCAATAAACATGGTGATTTTGTATTAAAGTGAAAATGAACGTGCTAGTTTATGGACCATCAACATGCAAGCTTTTCTGTCAGCCTCAAAGATTATTTAGCACTTTGGCTAATTGTCAGCAAATTCAATTAGCTACAATCAGTTGATTAGTCACAAAACCATTACAGGATTGGTTAAAAAATAAATTACATTGTTGAAACTGAACTCAGTGTAATTTATTGCAAGATACATTCTCCAGACTGAAACAAGCAGTAATGTAGTGTTGGATGCAAAAATAAAGTAAGTCTTTACATATTTTTTACTCTGTAATTACTGGTAAATATGACCTGTTTCTCATTGATTAGCTGTATTCTCAGATGTTAGTTTTTTGGGGGAAAACTATTACGCATACAATGGCTTGCAAAAGTATTCATCTCCCTTTTCTCTGAGTGCAACCAAATGATATCAGAAGTTACCTAATGACTGCTAATGATTAAGATTGTATGTAATGCAATCTCAGTACAACAGTACAAATCCAGCATTTTGGGGAGAATAAAGGGGAGCAAAACAGCATCGTAAAGTCCAAGGAAGAATCAAACCTAAGTGTGTGGAAGTTTGGGTTGCACCAATAAATCAACCTTGATTTTCTTAATTTTTGGAGATTAGTGAGCGGCCAATACTTATATGAGAATCTAAACTTATCCACTGATGTAATCTTCCTCCACAAGGGCCTGAAAATCACCCACTTTCTCATTTTGCTTTGCTGAGAGAGAACACTCACTGACAGACCCAGGTCATGTCTGCATGTGTGTGGTTAGTCACCCCAACTGTTGCCAACTCAGCAACTTTGTCACTATATTTAGCAACTTTTCAGAAAAAAAAATGGAATCGGCCAAAATTTAAATTGAGATGTCAGGCATCTTAAAGATTGTGATTTGCCATAAAACTGCAATCAAGGTGCAGCCCTGGTGAAAATCTCTGACATACTTACAGTACTTAAAATATATAAAGTATTTATCTTGGTTTGGCTGGCTGCTACATGCATACAAAACATTTTCTCCTGCTGTCACTCTCTGAAAATGAGTTAGTGAAAACATTCTGTTGGCCCAGATCCTTTGTAGTTAATTGTCGGCAGGGATTGTTTTGTGGTTCTGTCCTGGCACTCTATTATACAATTCAATATAATGAGGTATTAATTTATCTGTGTATTACCACCACGACAATCAGCAGTTGTTAAACCACTATGCTGCAGATCTTGATTGTCTGCCTAGAATTGCAGGAATTTAGAAAAGACTGGTATCCAGCCACTTCACTGCAGACTCCCCTGCAAGGTCTTCCAGTTGAGACTGCTTGTAGGGGAGACTGGAAATTGCATTGAGATGTAAGACAGATTTAGATCTCATTCATAAAGCTGAAGTATGTCTCCAAGTTAGTCAGCCAATGTGTTTGGTAGTTGATGTTTATTTACCAGACACCAGAAAAGAAGAAACAGAAACGGCGCACTGCAGTAAGACAGTGTAGTGTTCATGGTGCTTAACAGTCGGACACCATACATACATAAGACAAAATGTTTCATGTAACTTCAATATTAATACTAAATATTAATAGACTTCTACACTTTTGTTCACAAATATGACCTATTTTGAAAGAAATATGGTTTGAGGCAGAGTCTGGTTGGATGGCACAGTTCAGGGTTGCCCTTCTACCCACCCATCAGCCCATGACAATTGACCCATTTGTCCTCCAGTCTTCAGCTGTGCTTCTATTTGTGTAAACACAAAAGGTTTTGGTCAGCATGGAGATGTCTAGTTAAGTTTTAACTAGTTGTTTTGCAATTGTCATGCCTGATCAAATATAAGGTGGTCTATAAATTTGTTAACTCATGTCTGATGTCTAATGTCCAATTATAAATGTATGATATATTAAACATAATTCTGCTAGGTTTCAGATAGTTTTCAATACTTCAAAATTTTAATAATATTTGATCAAAGAAGAGAAAGAAATCATTTAAAAATGTATATTTCATAAATTTAAAAGTAACTGCAGTCATGTTGCTAACTTCTCTACCCCTATATCAGAGACAAAATGGATAGATCCTATTTTGGGGTTTTCGCTCTTCTGCATTCATAACCTGAAAAATCGTGTTTCAAGGTAAACAGAGCCTTTTCTATTGAATTAGAACCAATGGAGAACAGTCACCTATAAATGCGAAAAATCGGTTGTTGTACGTTTGGGGTTAGGTTATGTGATAAAATACGCATTTCTCAATCATTAGTAAAATATTCTTATTAAAACCAAATATTTCTAATAAAACGAATCTATTCTTCATTGATCTTATGGCTATATTGGGGGATCGAGGAAGTAGGGATTTGTCCTGTAAGCAGAGGGTGGCTTTTTCAAACTTCAATTCCATCTGTGTCAGACACTTTGCCGCTGTGTCCTTGCGCAAAACAAGTCACCTGCTTTGCCTGCTGTTAGTGGTCAGAGAGCCTTCTCACTTCTGTATAGCTTCCCACCATCAGTGTGTGAATGACTCATTGTAGTGTAAAGTTCTTGGGGTCCTCTGACATGTTAAAGTGCTAAGCAAGTACAGGCCATTTACCATTTTGCTAAATAATTTGTGCATAGATTTTCAATTGTTGTAACATAAATGTAGCATGGAATGAATCTTGTGATTCCAAAACTTCTGTGTTGAGGTGGGGGTAACCCTGGCAACTGCTGCTGCCCAGCAACATCTAAAAGCTCCACATTTAGTTCTGCTCCAGTTCCCTTTATGTCTTGGGTGGAGGGGTTGTTTAAACCAGACAGCTTTCTAACATGGTGAAAGAGTGTAAGTGTGTGTGAACATGGATAATGTATGAACATTTACAGCAATCTGTAAGACTGTTCAGTTCAAAGGAGGTTGTTTAGTTGCAACACCATCAAAACATCCATCTCTTCACTACAGCTATAGACGAGAAGACAATATTGTAAAATAAAACCAAGTTTGCAGGAGTTTTTTTGAAGCAATATTTTGTACTTTTAGTGGAAAACACAATTGGTACTAAGCATGTACTGACCTACATGAGGGACTTTAGTGGATAACCTTAGAATGTCTTCCCTGAGTACAAAATATGCAACTTTAAGCTAGACAGCTTGCCTGTAACAAAAGCAGATCCCTGAAGGAAACGCCACTATTAGTCCATGGGCCAGACCATTATCAGTCAAGTAAGGGGCTTGACTGATAATTTCTGAACATTTGCTGATGTCTCAGAGCAGTTCTTTACTTTGGGACTATGTAAAGCAAGTGTTCTGTGAAAGAGACTTTGCTTGTTGTCAAAGTTGAATAAAATCCGTTCTTTCAAATTTTTCTTCTGCTTTATGACAAATAAAGCAGAAGGATTAAAGATAGTCTGAAGATTTGAATTTGCCTTGAACTCACAAAAGTTTTTATTTTGTCCATCTGTGATACTCGACTAATCTATGAAAAGCTGAATGTACTCATTTGGTAACATGCTCGTGATGACCTGAGCTCCCCCAGTTCTCCTGAAGTTGAGTGTCAACAAAATCTTCATGTTTTTAAGTGAGTGATGGTAGAGAATATGTGACCCTTTTCTTATGTCAAAATCTTCTTTCTAGCTTTGTGTTTGGTAAGTAGATAAGAGCAGAGAAACAAAGCACTTTTGTTCTAAAAAACAATAAAGTATACTCTGATTTTTCCAGAGTGACTCTTCAGACATTTAAATGCTGCATAACACTGTTATGTTGTATGAAGAATTACCTGTGTGAAGCATCGATGCCGGATTGATGAGATACTTGCATGGAATCATCTTCATATTTATATAAAAAGTACAACCTATTTATTCATCTGAATAATAGTTTCTCCTTTTCCACAGTGACATTCAGGAACTGTGATGAGGGAAATGTCCAACTGAAGGCTGCAGATACCTTTGCCTTCACTGTGAGTCAGGAAGGTGTAATATACACCCTACAACCACTGAACCTGGGAGTGGAGGAAAATGCTCAGGTCATGATATATGCTCAAGACCTTCAATCCAACAGAATTTGGCACACCAGAGTTCATCTTGAGATCAACACTCCACCAGAACAGGTACGACAACAATACACACTTCCCAAGGGTTTTACCAATGTAATCCACCACTATGAAATCACTATTATACAATCCACCAATACTGTAGTATCCAAAAAAACACAAGGCCTGGCATCAACATCGGATTTCTAGCCTCCTGCTCTTAATGCATCATATATACATATCACCCTTACAGTGAAACTCACCTTCATATAAACTTTTTTTGTTGATGAACTATCTAGATAGGTTATCTGAGGCTCCACCTTTATGTTTCTGTGTGAATTTGGACATTTTTTTGCAATTTGCTTTAGTTTGGTATTATTTTACCTAAAATTTTATTCCTACTGCCCTCTTTCCGTTGAACAATCCTCGCTTGACACAGTTGAATTTTCAAATTGATTGTAGCAGTACAGTTTGATAAAACTTCACCCCCCCAACCTTCTGTCTTCTGAAAACAGGAACACGAGGCAATGGTACACACAAGCTCACCAAAAGTACAATTTCAGCTGCAACATTCAGATGTTGAAATAATAAACATCAAATTATATCACCATTTCTGAGTAGTTCATGTGATGGGTTCAGCAGGCTGATGGTGGTGTTGTGATTTGTGCGGGATATGTTTCCGGCCCTCTGAACGATGTTTAAACACTACTGTCTACCCGAGGATTGTTGTCAGACGCTGTGGTAAATCTACAGAATTAAGGCAGCTCTGAGGGCAAAAGGTGTCCAGCCTGGTATCAACAAGGTGTTCATAACTTGGCAGTACAGGTGTCTGTTGAGGAATGTAGGCTGCTCAGGCCTGTAGCTGCTGTACAGCAGAGCCAAACACCAAGGGCATGCAACCAAACACAGCAGATGTCTTCCACACAGCTCTGCTTTACTTTAAAACTAGGTGCAAACTATTCAGACTGATGATTTCCAAGTATAGAACAAGAGGATTCAAACCCAGGATTTTCTGCACAGTTGAAGAGTAACTCCAGCACTGTCCGTCCACTAACAATATGTTGTGTTGTACACATACAAGAGGATTGAATTCCTTTAATGTGATTAGATTCTGAGGGGTAGGTGGGTCTGAATGTTTTTTAATGTGCTCCCACTCAAACTGCTCTCAGATTGATGCTCTACTTTGGATTAGAATAGCAGCATGTCCCAAAGTTTCCTTCCAGCTGCCCTCATGCAGAACTGGAGGTGGGAACTTCTTGTTCTAAACCAGTGGTTGTTAATCTTTTTTGAGGTACCGGACCCATCAGTTTTATATGCGCATTCACCGAACCCTTCTGTAGTGATCAATAAAATATGATTTGTTCCCCCCCCAAATTCAAGACATAAGGGTGACCTAACTAGAGTCTAGTTGGGTCACCAAGATCACTAAGTCTACTTAAAAGGTAGAGTCACTGAGAACAGTTCTTCAAAATATAGTCAGTGTTTTCAGCAAAGTTGAGCTGACTGTTCAGGAACGAGCCAAGGTATTTAAAATTTGCCAGTTTCAACAAGTTGGCCTTCGAGAGAAACTGGAACCACTTTAATGTCTCGTTTAGATCATTTAATTAGCTCTACATTCTTAAGATAATGAAAAATTAATAATAAATAATAAAGACCTTGCGGCATTCTGATTTAGTAATGTAGTTATATTAGTTGTGTTACCACCCCCACGCCACTAGAGGCAGTAGCAACCCCAAAAAGATGCAACTAAGGAGCAGATTTAGAAGTACACCGAAAGCTACAGAATTTGGTAAAAACTGAGCTTTGCTGAAGTAAAAAAAGACACAAGTTCAAATCCATGCTGAGAGTGGAACTCCTTAATCAGTCCTCCTCCGCAGCTCTGATTGGCTAAGCAATGTAACGTGATCCTCTGCAGCAAGTGATGGAAAAGCGGTGCATCATCACAACTTAATAAAGACAAGTGTGTCTTTATCTCCATGGCAGAGGCTCCACCGAACCCTGAGACCAACTCACTGAACACCTGGATAAAACATGCATAAAACTCTCTTCTTATGTTTGGTGTATTGAACCACTTTAAAAAATCATCCAGATTACTGATATTATTTAGTGAACCAGGCATTTAACATCAGATTCAAGGAGTCACTGATATATTTTATAAGTTTTTGTTAAATTGTAAAGTCAGTATTGCTTATCCTCTGTTGCCTGGTCAGCAAACACAAACAAGCCGTCAGTGTCTGTGCTTACCTCAGGCAGAGTCTGAAAATGTCATCATGTGAAACAAGTGCATATTCCATCTATATGCATCGACATCCACAACCACACATCTAATCAGATCTTTTCCAGCCCAGCATGCGTCTGTGACTGGCCAAGTGTTAACTGCTGAGAGAAAGCCAGTCAAGCTGCCATCTGTTGGTTTGTTTCATGTACACTGTGATAATAAAACCCTCTGTTTGCATTCAGACAAGGCAGCGATTGATTGTTCCTCTAAACACAGCCCAGACATAACTGGCTACCATAAGGTTTTAAACAGCACTTGCATTGCTTGTGTCAGTTGGTAAGACTCAGCAGGGAGGAAGAAGATGTCAGCAGATATCTGAATCATGTTTCAGACTTCGTCAGACGCAGCTGTGAGGAGCAGGAACTGAGATTAATAACCATTTGACAAATGATGATTGTCAGCTCTAAAGCTTCAGCTTACATGCGGGAAAAGAAGGTTGGCTTCAGATCCAGCGGAAGCCTTCAGTGACCATACAGGGCAATCACTCCACCTGTTATACTTGCGATTCAATACAACTCAGAGGTGAAGAATTTACCAAATTCTTTGAGAGAGTTGATATTTTTATTAAATGATCAACCTCTCCCTGATCATTTAATAAAAATATTAAATGAATGGGTTAGGGTTAGGGTTAGGGTTAGGGTAGGGTTAGGGTTAGGTACAGTTGTTTCTGGAGAAAACCCCAGAAGCAACTGAACTAAAAATGGAATAGCCCATAAACGCTTTAGAAGCTGCTTATGCTACATCTCAAGACAAAAACTTGCTAAATGAAATAAGAAAAATAAAGCTACAACAAAATTAAATAGAATACTGGAAGCGAGGATAAAATGCAGAGGTATTTTAAGAATTTTAAAAACTCTACAATTTTTTTAATCTCCGGTAGCTCCGGTGAATCAATTAAGTATAAAAATTTACCAAAGGTTGTGTCAGGATCTGTGTTTTTGTGTTTATTTTTGAGTTCTTTGTGTAGTCCTGTTCCCTGTGAGTCCCGTCTCTGCGTCTTCCCCATTGATTGTTTCCCAGGTGTGTCTCGTTCCTGTGATTACCCTCCCAGTGTATTTAGTCTCACCCGTTGTCTGTGTTCCTCGTCGGGTCCTTGTCGTAAGTGCGTCAAACGTATGTCATTGTAGTGTCATGTCAGCTCTCCAGTAGAACTGTAAAGTCCTGGTTTGCTTTAGCTCTTCGTGTCAGTCCTTGTTATTTGTTCAGTTGCTACCGGCATTAGCTGCGTGCTTCTTCCTGCCATGCTGCCTGTTCTGGACTGTGAGCCTCTCAATAAATCCTCATCATCATCTTAACCTGGGTCTCAGCGTCTCTCCTCACCACCTACAAACCCGCACCTCATGACAGGTTGAAGCTCTACAAGGTTTGGAACGCCTAAACTTTGGTAACTACTACCTGACATATAGATTACAGTATGTATTAAAATGCGTTTTGAGAAATCCATCAAGCAGCCTGTAGATAGACATTGAGAAAACAATAATGTACGAAAATCTGGTGCCCATCTCCAGTGGTTAATGGGTGTAAGGTGGAGTTTAACCTGAACAGGTCACCAGTCCATCACAGAGACAGGACAAATAACCATGTATGCACTCACACCTAAGGAGAATTAAGGGAGACCAATTAACCTAACAGTTGTGTTTTTCGACTGTGGAAGGAAGCCGGAGTACCAGGAAAGAAAGCACCTACGCACAGGAAGAACATGCAAATTCCATGCAGAAAGTCCCCAAACTGATACTCGAACCCAGGACCTTCTTACTGCAAGTCAACAGTGCTACCTTGAAAACGAAAAACGAAAATCTCTCTCTGATAATTAGTTTATTAGCCCAGAAATGAAACAACATACTCTAATGGCACTAAGGGTGGTGCTGTCCCTGTGTGTCCCAGGTACTGAAAAATAAGATCCTAACTTTAAAGTATCCAAGATTGCTATTTATCAGTCATTTTAAATTAGATGACAGAGTTGGTGGAGCTATTTACAAATGGATTTGCCTTGTTTTCACGATGATAGCTGCCTGAGGTTAGTAAACTCATGTCAGTGGGAGGTCTTTAGGTTTAAACGAAGGCAGATTAGGCTTAAACACACAGACGTTTGCAGATCTGTCTGTCCCAGGCCAGGAGGCTTCAGGGCATTTTGAGTGGCATCAGACCTGTGTTTATGGCAGACAGAACATCAGATCACACAGGAAGCCTGTTAGAGCCATATTTGGAGGCAGCAACTAATGGATCAGCACATTGCTTAAATCTTATTTGTAACCATTTTAATGATAGTATTTAATCTAATTTAAAATCTCTTTAAATTAGATTTTAGAACACTTTATTACTAGTGCACCACAAACTAAAATGGTCTTAATTATCACTGTTTTGGAACTAAGCATGCTTTCAGCATCTCTGTGCTAACGGTGCATATGTAGTCCTCCCCTCTATTTTTTCTCCTTCAACACAAACTCAGCAGAACAGGTTATAGGCCAAATGTAAATACATTTTTTTTTATAAAGTGATGCTCTATTATCATAGCCCATGTCAATATAACAATGTAATGTTACTCTTACAATAAAAACCATTATGTTTCTATCTTTCTATGTATCTATCTCCTTCTATGTTTGTGTCGCGGCCTTCTAGCTTCCAAATACTCCAACTAAGGCCGTGTGTGTTAACAGGTGGGTTTTGATTTGAACGCACTTCCTCTTCATTTGTTTGCGAAAATAGATTCTTTATTTCTTATAAAATTAGTAACAAAATAAATATCAAACAATGTCCTACATCTTAGTCAAAAACGAAAGTAAACTTAACATGGCGATT
>CAEGAF010118482.1:0-24935 GCA_903067075.1 Micropoecilia bifurca
GCAGGGCAACACAGAGACACACAACCATGCACACACACACTCACACCTAGGGCCAATTTAGACAGACCAATTAACCTGACAGTCATGTTTTTGCACTGTGGGAGGAAATTGGAGTACCTGGAGAAAACCCACGCATGCACAGGGAGAACATGCAAACTCCATGCAGAAAGACCGGGGCCAGGAATCGAACAAGGCAACAGCCCTACCAACTGCGCTACTGTGCAGCCCTGGATTCTTCGTTTGGGTGAAATTGTACCCAGATTTCCAACATATATTTCATTATAATAATTTTATGATTTTCACACAGCAAGTGAAAATTATTGCTTTACTATTTTCTTCACTGTTGTGACAGTATCAATAAATTCCAAAATATTGCTAAGTATATTTACTTTGTACAGGTTACTGATAAAAATCACTGAAGAAGCTGGTTTCATAATGGATATTTAATAGCTGCATTTGTGTTTGTAGGACTTTGACAGCAGTGACATACAGTTATAACCTAAAAAAGACTGAGACGTGAGACACCATCACTTTTGCCACTATCACAACACATTTTAATAAAGATGTAAGTCTTCATTGGCCACTCCTTTTGCGTACGAAGATAAACACTTCAGCTGTGACATGTCTGCTTGACTTCTCCACAGACATCTTGCATAAATGAAATGACGTCTCTGACTTTCAAAGCGGGGCAAGTTACACTTTCGGGTGATTTCCGTGACAAGGGAGGAGAGATTCACAAGCCTCACAAAGTTTGAGGCGGCAACAAGAACCAACACCACCGAGAATCAGTGATGTCTTGTTGGATCGATTCTCTCCTATTTATAGGATAATGAAGAGACTTTGAACTCAGAGGGCATCCATGTTTCAGAGGGCCACCTCATAAAAAATAAATGAACAACTTTAGCTGTTCTCTTCAGCCGCTCCTTCCTTCCTTCCTTCGTCAGCGGCTGGTGAAAGAGAGGAGGGTGTTAAGTAAAGAGTCACTGATCTGTTTTTCTCCACCTCAGAAATCACACCAGCGAGCCTGTCACCCACACAGCCAATATCACAGTCAAACCGCACACTGGGTTCAGTCACAGGGCAGGGAGCGAAAGCAGGCAGGAGGAAGGATGAAATGAGAGAGGAGGAGGAGGAGGATGAGGGAGTCAACAAGGGTAAAGATGTGCGACTGGTACATGTCCTCCTAGCCCAGAGCGATAAGCCATCTGTGCTAGCACTGCGCTGCACTTAGCTCGTCTTATGCAGCTCTCACCTTTCTACCTTTGCAGGTATGTTTCTAATCCTGCATAAATTTGCAAATTGACAACAGAGCTAGTTGTCGAAGTTAGGAATAACAAAGGGAGACGTTGAGAAGTGAGCGATGTTGGAAGTGTGAGTAGTAGTCCATGGAAAACCGCGTCAGATCCGTGCAGTATGAATAAACCATAGTGGCCTTTTTACACGAATCCACCTCACCAGATCTGACAGTCCTGCTTCCTTCCTGAGAGCCGGTGAAGTGCTGCAAGATGCAACATCAGCACCGGAACGCCGGCGGTTTAGGAGCCCATTTGTTATTCCAGCGTTTTTGAATGACTCACAGAATCATGTATAATCCAGGTAATGCAGTCTCTCCCGAGACAAACCGAGTGAACTTCAGAGACGGTGGTAAATTATCAGGTTCCAGACTGCAGCATTTGGGTCTTTCTCACCTTCATGCTTTCTAAAAGCACTTTTCAGACTTGTCTACACTTCGTTTTTCACTTGTTTCTCCAGACACTCCCACACAGAAATGACTTCAGTGAAGCGATTTGGGCAGACATTAACAGAGCAGGTTGTGACTGCAGATAAATAAGCTTCCTCGATGCCCATTTCTCAAGAACTGACATTCGTACTGTTTTTTTTTTTTTTTTTTGTTTTTTTTTTTTGGTACTTGGCGGAAACATCTAACCCGGGATTGGTGGTGGGAAAAGGACATATGGTGATTCGCGACTTTTTGTACATTCATGTAAGGTTCACATTTGTCCCTCTTACGAAACCTTTCTTTGGGATTTAATGTGAAGTCTAATGTTCGTCCCATTTGGTCACACTCAAAGTTTTCAAACATTTATTACATATACAATCCCAAAACCGAGCGAATGTGTCCAGCTCTCTTGGCTCTTGTAGCCTTAAGTCCTTAACACAAATCTGTAAATTCAATGTCAAAGGTCTTTTTGTTTGTCTTTCTGTAACTATTTTTATTTCCCTTTACAGGATAAAGTTTCTCACTTGTATGGACACTCTTAAGGCAATGCCAGCACTCGGTTCCACAGCAGAACAATACAAGACACATTACACTTCCTCCACCATCTTGGCTGGTTCCCACACTGAATACTGCTGCCATCTCCTGAAATAGTGGGGTCTATTTTCTCTGTGAGTTTAACACTGTTTTCTGGAACCTCTTTCACTTTATGGCAGCTATTTATTTTTTAAAAGATCATTACACTCGTGAGTGGTGCTAATATGATTCATTTGAACTTTTTCAAATACAACGTGTTATTCTGCTGCTTGTTTACAATGTATTTATTCCACTTTTGGTAGCGTCTCATCACATCCGATAATATATCCCTTCTCGAAATAACCAGGTATTTACCTACGATTTGTAAAAAGAACAAACATTTTTCTGACACCAAGTCAAACTAAAATCTTAGTTTTTATATCATGAAGAATTTTTTTTAGATTTCTAAATGAAGAAGTTAAAATTTTGTATGTAATATTTACAAGAATTTGCTGTGACTTTACTCATTCTTTCAGACAAAAGTGGTGAAACTGAGTCTGTTACTGTTTATTACATTGCGGTTGCTAATCCAAAACTTTACTTATGTGGCACGATGATGGTCACTGTACATTTAAAGGACCAATTCATGACCAAGCTTTTACTTCCTGTCTTGAGGTATTGCGTCAGTATTTCCACTTCATTTTGTTTACTGTATTTTGTGAAGTGCACCAGTCCCTCCTGCAGCAAAACACCCACACACACCCCGTACTACTGATAAAGTTTTTAAAGGTGCAGATAAACTAAGTTTAATAAAAAAAGAAAAAGTTACATTTGTAGTTTAGTACATACTTCCAGGGCTGCTAATAATTAAAGGGACAACACCAGTTGACCAGTGAAAATGCACTTCATCTCTCTGGCCCCCTGCTGCAGTTGTGCATGCATTTCCATGCACCTCCTCCGTTCAGACAGTGGAAGATGTTATTCACCTTGATTCTGCAGCTGTGTGCTGCTTTTTGCTGTCCAGTGATGCTGCACGCCTCATTGTTTGTGGTTTCAACGGAAGTAAAGCTGAGCTGCATCGGCAGAGGTACCATCTGAATGGTGAAGAGCCCAATCTCAGCTTTAATGTGGGCTGGTTAGAAGAGCGGCACCATTTAACTACTGAGTATTAATTACACTGAAACTGTTTGCGCTGTGGTTCAGTGAGCGAGCATCTAGTGATCAGTCACAGCGTTTGAATCACTGACGGGTGAAGTGAAATATATTGACTATTTGTTACAGTGACACCTGTCAAGAGGAGGGATATATTAGGCAGTAAGTGAGCCATCAATTAGACATGTGGTGAAGGCTGAGAGAGTCAATAAAGGTTACTTACAACCGGAGCTAGATATTTACAGTGAAGCTCAAAATTATTCATAATGCTGGCAGGTTTAGCGTTAATATGTTTAAATGAGAAATTCTTTTGGTAGGAAGGTGAAATAATGTAAAGGGAGTATCAGTGTTGAAAAACGGAGACTATACCTGTTTTTAGGTACATTTTGATATTTGAAAAGCTCCTTTCTTATAAAGGTTGTGGCACTTTCTCCACGTTTCTATTGTTGTCATGACAGCTTTTCTCCAGCGATTAGCTCCAAGTCTCTCAGGTTGGAAGACCTACTTGCCAAAACCCTAATCTTCCCAAAGTCTCTCCCTTCATAGATTCTCGATTAGATTCCAGTTAGAAATCTGGCTGGGCGCTCAAAAACTTTGCTTTTACTTCCAGTTGGAGAGAGATGGTGGTTAAATTAAAAGATTAAACCTAAATCTTCAAAAATAATAATAAAACTAATGCTGGATCCAGTGTGGAGCGCATCACCTGGAGCGCAGCTGAATCACTGCTGGGGGATGTTGTCCCACTTAAATAAGTGCTTGTGTGAGCAGGAAACCGCTCATTTAAAAAGTCTTGGCAACTTCTGATAACTTCAGTTGGTGAAATGTTCCCTGAGTTCAAAACTTTGGCTCAAATGGCCCTTGTATTTCCAGTCTAAAGTGTGGCAGCAGAGTGCGGATTCAGTCTCCAAATCAATGTCAAAACCTTGGAACATTTGATTATGCACAAGCGGGTGTGCAATTCAGACCCACAGCAGGCGAATCGTTCATAATGTAATCGTTTCATTTCAGTGTTTCAGTGCCACAGTCACTGATTTTTGTCACTGTTCAGCTTGGTGAATATTAATCAAATCAAAATTAAATGCAATTGAAAGTCATTGTTATCTTTAAAACTGACAGTTAAAAACAGATTGACAGGATTTGTTTTGACTCCATCGGTCAAAATGATGGACGACAAAAACACCTAGTGCAACCTCTGGTTCCTGATGCTAAACAACTTAGGGGTCACAGAAAATCTGAGGACACGGGGAAAACCTGAGAAACGTGAGTCTGCTGTGTCTTCATTGGACAAGGGTTCCCTTCTCCTCATAAATCCCAATTTTACCCCGGAGTGCATCACGCCTCGTGTGAGATACTGTCTCGTTCGTGTTGTACAATCGTGGCGCAGCAACACAAGATGAATGGGAGCCTCCCTGCAGTCTGCCATACCTCCCCTCTGTCCTCCCGGTGGCCTTTTCCACTCCTCCCTCCTCATCCTTTCTGTATGTTCTCTTCATTGGTGTCTTTCCCGTTTTGCAGCGTTTTTCATCACCTTCTCCAGCTCTTTTTTTTTTTTTTCCCCCACTGAGATTGCTTTCAAACACCGGCTGTTCGGTGCACCGGCAGTCGCACATGCGCACTCACACACACCTCTCAAAATTACTTAATCATTGGCTCTGTTAGCGGGGAGATTTTCCCAGACAATACCTCGGAAGGTGGCTGAGCCAATGCGGGCCCGGATGAGAGGAGGGAGATCTCTCTATCCCTCATCACATGGAAACCATGGCGCTGGCACTCCCACTGACTGAGATGAATGAATTTAATATATCTCCCTTTTGAAGCACAGATGACCTCCCGATACGGCTCTCTGCCTCTCTATCGTGTGAGGTTTTTTTTCTTACGTATATTTTGTTTTATTCCATCACTCTGCTTGTGCAGAAAAGCACAGAGGGGATGCAGCGGATTCTGACGGGGACTAATTTGTTTTGTGGCATGATGCGACTCGTGTATATCTTTGTCCAGACAGAGGCAGCCACATCCTAACCTCAGCCCTTTTTATCACCGCCAGATAGCGCTTATCATTGGTGTTTGTGTTTGTTTACAGCCTCGGTTGTTAACAGAGGTAGGAACAAGCTGTGCTTATAAGAAAAGATGCATTAAAGTCAGTTAATAGCTACTGCAGCTTATGATAATACAGCACGCAGTGATGAATACATAATGTAATATTTATGTGGTGTTTGGGAGAAGGACCATTTTGCTGCCTGCTCAGAGTCGAGCTGGTTTCTGTGATGCCACTTGAATGACCAAGCATTTAGTTTGACTGGCCAAGAGGATTTATTTCACTAATAACAATCTGTGATGTGTGGATTGTACTTATATGCAGACCCCTTGACCACAAAGCCCTTAAATAAAGTCAGTTCAGTGAGTAAATATAGTCCATGTTGTGTAATTAAATTTCAGTATAAATAAAGAGGAACCTGGGTCCTTGCATTGGTGTTTGTTTACAGCCTCAGTGGTTAATAGAGGTAAGGAACAAGCTGTGCTTATAAGAAAAAATGCATTAAAGTCAGTTAATAGCTATTGCAGTTCATATTAGCCACAGTTAATAGCTGTAGTTAATAAATAGTTCAAAACTTACAATGTCTCAAATTTCCACAGATCTGTGATTTTAAGCCAATTTTTATAGTGATAATGCAAATTTGTGTCAAATTTATGGAAAATATTTTTACGGTGCTTAAATACACAGGATTTAAATAGGATGGATGGATGGGGAGATAAAAGTTTGAATGGATAAAAGATGGATGGATGAATAAAAGGCTGGATGGTGGTTAAAATGTTTATTGTAGATAAAGGGATGGATGGATAAAAGGTGATGAATGATGGTTCTACTCAGGAGGTTTGATTAACTGCTTGCCCGACTTGTCAGATTTCTATCTGTCAAAACCTTTGATGGACCATTTTTTGTCAGACTGCAAAAGTATCCACAACTCTGTCACATGAGATTCAGATTAAACACTCTGATGTTTGTGGTTGTAACATGATAGAACGTTCAAGGGATATGAATGCTGTCACAATATTCTGCATCAGAGGTTCAGTCAAAGATCTAACATGTTTTCTTTGTTTCCTTGGCCATGAGGCTTTGTTTTAAAAGCTTATGCAGTACACAGTATGCGGTGTGTGTCTATCTATCTATTATGATGATGTGCTGCCATTTTGAAGTGAGCCACAATGACCCCCCCCCCTCCCTTATTTCCTTCCTTATTGGATCTAGTGCTCTCCTGAGACGGCGCAGACACTAATGCCCCTGGTCATTTTTCCGTCTCTCATAACAGACCGTCCCAGGGTGGTATGTAAGTCCTACTTAATTAGGCCTCAAATTGGTTGGATTTATGCTTATCCAGACGCCAAAATGTCTTTTATTGGGTATTTATCCCCTGGGGTTAGGACCACACAGATCAAATTACACAGATTCAGGTCTCAGCCACAAGCTAACTGCTCTGTAGCTTATGCTCTGTAAGCACGAGCAAATTTACTGTGCAAAAATAACTGCAGAAACCCTCACGCTAGACGAAGCTCTAATTTGAAATTAGAATATGTTAGTTGATAACCATCCAGCAGTCAGGACGTCTCACTGGAGACCCCTGGAGGCCGGGTCTGTCCCTGCGCTCAGTCACAGCAGCCTTCTTTCCACAGACCCCTTCAATAAATGAGAAAATAATTGAAAAGCCAGTTTATTTTAGAAACTTTATCGCCGAGCGAAACACATTATATATATTAATTACACACAGGTGGATGTTTTAGAGTCTTTATTTCTGTTAATTACAGTGATTTTTGTTTTACAGTTATTAAAAGTGACAATATTAGATCTGACTTAGAAAAAGAAATTTAAAAACAGAAATGTGAGCTTAATGAAAAGTATGTTTAATATGTGCTTAAAAGTGGTTTTAAAGAGGTTCTTTTTATCTGACAAACTGGGTCAAACAATGCAGCTCCTCTATTGCTGCATTGGAGTTTATTGAATGACAATATTATGTAGTTTTATGAAGTGTTAAAGTTTCTAACAGAGATTTTTCTGGCCTTCATTCTGTATTCCATTATCATTTTCTTTCCCTTAATCAATATTTTTAGGAATGTTATTTTTGAATTGCAAATTCAGAAATAGTATAAAATATAAATTTCTTGCTGTTTTTTTAATCACAACTTGAACATGATGCTGAAGAATCATCCCCATGCTATTAATGCACAACAATGTTTCAAGGAGAGGGGTGGACTTTGCAAGTTTGAAATGACATGTGGAGATTTACTGTTTGTTTTTTCCCGTGAATTATCTCTCCACAGTATTTATTTTTCAACAGACATTTGTAAAAGATGCCACGTTCGGGAGAAATTCAAGGTGGGGGGATTAAACAATCCCTTTACTTTTTAAATCAAAGATTGATTTTAAAATCAATCTAAAATAAAAAAGTGAGTATTTTTAAATCTCCTGCCATGCTTTCATTTTTTTGACTTGGCATCTACAGGAAAAAATTGTGTTTGTTGTTACCCTAGTCCTGGACCATAAAAATAGCATATCTGGAGTACACAGTATGCATTGTACTGTACCCACAGCCAGTAAGTGGTAATAAAGAATCGGCGAGAAAAGTGTACAAAGTAAAGACCAGCAAGAGCCATTTAGTTTTCCTGTGTAGCCTGTAAACCACGCCCCCTTTTGATTCAGTAGCCTGCGAGCTGTAAGCCACGCCCCCTTTTGATTCAGTAACCTACGAGCTGTAAGCCACGCCCCCTTTGATTCAGTAATCTATTAGCTGTAAGCCACGCCCCCTTTGATTCAGTAACCTTTGAGCTGTAAGCCACGCCCCTTTTGATTCAGTAACCTTTGAGCTGTAAGCCACGCCCCCTTTGATTCAGTAACCTTTGAGCTGTAAGCCACGCCCCCTTTGATTCAGTAATCGCAGCAATAAGAGCTGACAACTCACATGTTCTGTGATCTCATTGATTTGGACAAACTGATAAATAAATAGATGGTTTGTGGTTGTATGTTTAGTTGAACTGTGACGTCAAAATTTCTTGGGACTATAAATTTGTTGATAAACTATAGTTTCTAATTATTATTGCATATATTGTGTTAATTAATTTCATTGTGACGTCTTTACTAAATTTCCTACCAGACCAGTCCAAGTTTTCTATCTTTAAATGAATCATAACAAATTATTGCAGTATTTTTAATTTCAACAATTACTCTGATAAGTGAGTGTGACAAACGCAATGCACTAGACTAGATGAGTCTTATTAAAAGTCCAATCGTTCTTTGAATACTTTAACTATATGAAAAATTTAGCTTTCATAATCAAGGAACCTTCAGCCTTTGTGTCTGACCAGGGCTGGAAATTAATATGAGTGTATGCATATGGGAACGAGAGTGTGTGTGTGTGCGCATGTGTGTGTGAAAGAGAAAGCTGGTTTTATGCACACACAGGGCACCAGAGTGCTGTTAATTTCCGCTTGAGCAGAGGAACGGCCACTAAAAGTATCACCGAAGTGATGAATGTGCTGCTTGGAACAGGCATCGGTGTTTAATCTGAGCCAGAGGAGAAATAGCACCACATCAACCTCTAACGGCCGCCTTTCATCTGCTGCAGCAAACAGTGAGACACAGATGTGCTCTCTTACTGCTGCTGCTTTCTTTTCTTTTGCAAAGGTTTCTTATATCACATATAATCTTCACTGTGACTCAATCGTGCAACTTCTCCCTCTCTCTGCCTGGACATTAGTCACAATCACTTCTGATTTTATTCTCCAGTCCCAATGGGGCTGTGGAAGTAAAAGGGTGTCACTAATGTCTTTCCACTACCATCACTCATTAGTTTTGTGTTGGTTTTTTTGTTAAAACATTAAATATTCTAGTTGATTTCATATATTCTTACTTTAGCCAGCTTTTAGTATCTCTTTTTGAATGTACAGTGTTAATTTGGTCATAGGAAAACATTATTTGATGGATTTTTACACCATGTTATTTTTGTATCAGATTATCTTTTGGTGCTCCTGAAACGTATGTGCTTCTCTTGGTTCACACAGTACATTGTGGACCAGATATGCAGCAGTTCCCACAGTAACTAACCCCAATGTTTAAAAATGATCTCCTGATTTCAAAGTGACAGTGTAAAAGTGACTAGTAAGGCCTTAACTTGAACTGCAATTACGTTTTAAAGTTCATATTCTTGGCTAAGCTTTGGCTTTTAATAGACCTTATTCTAATAAACTATTAGCTTAACTTTTGAGTTCCTAGCATTGTGCATGTTGGTGAATAGCTTTACTGGAGTCCTGCTGTTCCTAAAACCCTGGAACATATTTTGCTGGCCTCTAAACTGTTATTACTTTTATTTTACTAGGAAAATGGTTGAAAACTAATGTAAAACACATTGGTGGTGTATGATATGTTTGTGCGGCACTTTGTCCTTGTCTGATGGGTCACTACCAGTGGAAGAAAAGTTATCCAGCGATTTGTGTTGTCCTCACAAGTTTAAGCTGGATGAATCTTTTATATCTTGATAACATAATTTAAAGTGCTTGTTCTCAATTTGTTTTCACACATTTGCTCTATTTTTCCCCATTTCCTTCAGCTGTCTATCACAAGTAAGACGCTGACTGCTCATGAATACTTAACAGAATTACTCTTCATAATCTTAACTATGAAAACCAGAGGCAAAGAACATTGTACTTGGCTAAGTATAAGAACTTTGTACTTAGCCAATGTTCTAATTGGCTTCTTATGTTCTTATTTTGCATTGCCAGGGAAATTATTTACTATTCATTGACAGGAATCTTGCAGAAACACCAATCTATGCATTTATTAAAAAAAAAATCTAGAACCAATACTTTGACATGAACAAAACAATACACTGAAAGGCCATGTAGATTACTTTGACATAACAGCTCAATAAATCCATAAAGCTAAAGAAAACACTAGACATTAGACAGACTACATGTGGATAATTACATAAAGAGATGTTAGATTGACAAACAATTCTAGTAAAAGCCGTAAGTGGACGACACAATAAGGGTTTTGGACAGAAAAACAAAGTGACAGGCTTGTGGTGATGTGCTGTTTGCATGTGTTCTTGCTAATGGTGCTCATGTAGAAGAAAAGCCCAACTTGTGCTTGCTCTTAACCCTGTTACAATTATTTTTGGCAAAAATAATTAGATATGTTGAAGAGTTTTATTGCAACCTCTTAAAAGGTAAATTGTCTTACATTGCTGGTCTGAGCGGATGTTTCCCTTGTGGTATTTTTTCCCCCCCTGCCTTTGTCGCATATTGTCACCTTGGATCGGCGCTGAACTCCATCTCCCCCTCCTTCAACTTCCAATTTCCACTATGAGCTTCGACGATAAACTTCTGTGTCTCCAGGATTACCTTTCCATCACCGGATGAATGAAGTGTGAAAAGCAATCTGAGAATCGCCGAGTCGCTGATACACAACTCCAGCAGATGCAATTATGCCAATGACAGATCATTTTCTGACCTTTTATCCGTCAGCCCGAATGCCGCCGCGACACACCTGCTTTTTGTTTTTCATGCTTTTCACAACAGCGTGGCAGCTGGAGGAGGCCTTGCTGTAAAACGCTGAGGTGTTCAGTTGCTTGAGAGACGGCTAGATGTTTTTTTCCTTTTTTTCCCCCTCTGCTGCTCCTTTCCTTTCGTTTTCAATTTGCTTGTGTTGGGCTTGTCCCTGTCAGTGTAGCCTTCTCGTTATTAACTGTCCTTTCTTCACTCTTTGTTTCCTCGGTTCCTTTTGTTCCTTCTCTCTCTCTCTCTTTGTCACCTGAAATTCTATCATCCCCCAAGTTTGAGGTCCTGGACCAATATCTTTTGATTTCCTCTTTGCCGTGTTTGTCAACCTGCTTGATGTGAATCATTCTTGGAAAATCAGACAAAACGTTCACCTGTGCACTTTCTGCTAAGGTCCCCTTTTTCCAGGCTTTTTAGACTTGTGTTGTTCAAATAGACGTCAGATGCATTCAGTGTCATCCTGCAGGACGTTGCGTTTTCACGCTGCCTCAGCTGCCTGCGTCAGGCTCTTGAATGTTTTTTGACAAGTTGCACAGATGTCTGCTGTTTTCCTTTTTATGTTTTCTGCACACTTTACTCCTGCCCACACCTCTTAGTCATGCACACTCCAGCTGCCTGACATCTCTCCTTCCAGACAGACATTGTCTGTCAGACTTCTCCGTCTATATCCAAGTCCTGACTGCTGATTTGTCCTTTCTGCTACGATGGTTTACAGTGCGCCTGTGGCTCCATCTTCTACGTCAAATATATAGTGCTAGTGTGAAGTTTTCTTGCTGGATGCACTCATCATGGCAAATAAAACTGGAGTTGGTTGGTTCTTAGATTTATGTTCAACTTGCTAAAATGTGTTGCAATTCATCACAAAATGAATGTGGCACCATCTACCACGTTTGGATTTAATAGTGATTAATCTGCTTTTAATCCTATCTGTGCTAACTTTATTTAGCCTAGCTTTTCATTGGTGATTTGGGTGACATGTGAGCAATAACAAGGAAGCGATTTATGTGTAAACAGTGGGGAAGTGTGTAGAAGAGTAAGGAGTCTCCATCCCGCTGTTTCCTGCCTAGTTTGCCTGACAGGATTGTGAATTTTTTTGTTTTTCAAAAGCAGAGACCAAATATGATGATTTTAAAAAACATGTCAATATTCCATGTTTTGTCCTGCAGTGTGTAACGTTCATCCACACGTCACTGACGACACACCGCATACGGAAAGATTTCACTCACCGACATTCCGATGTCAAATGGGAAATCTTTGTTTCTGTCTCCTCGCTGTCTGATTGGCCACACGTCACATTCAACACTTGTCCTTTTGTCTGTCCTCAGGGAACGCCACAAACGCTGCCAGTGTATCTATACGTTTGAGCCTGTATAATTTTGACCCTATATGGATGGGAGAGAATCCACACTAAATTCAAGCTTCTCTGAAGTTGCGTGTTGTATATCTATTCAAACCCTCAAAAAAGAAGGGCTTAAACACAATAGTCATTTTCCAAAGCTAATAACATTCATGTGGTCATGTAACTAAATTTCTACCATGTGAAGTGTGACAGTTTGTGCAAAATAAAGTCTTTGAGCTTTTTCTTTCTTTTTTTTCCCAGATGACAGCTTGCCTTAAGCCAAAAATAAATCAATTAATTTAACTAATTGGAAATAATTTGCCTTCACATTAGAGTGTGACCTTCACCATTTATTAGTTTGGCACGTTGAATTTCCCTTCCACATTCTGTTTGTGCATTTCGCTTTTCCTCCCAGCCACTGATGATGTTGTTGACCAAGCGTCTCTGTGGATTGGAAAGTATCCTCGAATGCTGATACCGGCTTTTGAAAATTCATGGGCTGTGACTTGGAATATATTTAGTCTTAATACCGTCTCAGCTCTCGCTCTTTCTAGATTTTTGTTTCTTCTCTATCGCCTCTCATCCGTCTTCTGTAGCTCCAGCATCGGCACACAGGTTTTACATTATGTCAGGCCTTGATTTGTTGCTTCTAGTCCAATCAGTTTCTCTGGAATGGCTTTTCTGTGTTGTGTTCTTGCTTTGGTGGGATCCAGGGGTCAAAGGTCGCTCACAGTCTGCTCAAAATGCACAGCAACTGTCTGCAGATTCAGCAGTAGACTTGTATAGGTGTCCCATATGTCAAAACAACACCTGGTGCAATAATTACAACAGGTACTGATCTTTGTCCTCACAGGACGATGGCATTTTTGTTGTTCTGCTTTTATCATCAACCCTGACATTCTTGTGAGGACCAGTGTGAGTGTTAATTTTATATTATTAATATTCATCACACAAATGTGATGGGCGTGGCTCATTTAAAGCTCTACAAACACCCTATGTTACAGGACAAGAGTTTCTGTGTCCTCGTTTGCATCCTCTGCATCAGCAACTGGTGTCTACGAGTACGGATAGCGAGTAGTTATTCAGTAGTTATTCACTTTCATACACAATTTCTGACCTCTGGTCTCCAGGACCACTTGCACCTGTTGGTTTCTGTTTATTTGAGGTCTGAAAAGGTCTGAGTGCAGCGACAGACTGTGGTTAAAAGGTCACGAAACGCAGGCGGCGAAATGGAAGAATCTAGGAAAATGGTCAAAAACTGAGAGCTTAAATACTGAGGCAGAGTTAATGATTAATGCAATACGGTTTCTGATTTACAACCTAACAGGTGCATTTTGCATTTAACAGCCCTGGTTGCTGTTTCCATAACCATTTTGATCAGAAGACCTTCAAAGAATCACTTTGAGAATGTGGCATAATTGAAGGTGATTCGCTACACTTGGTGATTTATGCTTCTTTTTAAGTAGGGTTCTTTAAAACAAAGCCTCGAGGGCCGGTGTCCTGCAACTTTTAGATGTGTCTCTTCTTCAACACACCCGAGTCAAATAATGAGGTCGTTAGCAGGACACTACAGAATGTGGCTGCATGCTGAGGAGGGGATTCAGCCATTTGATTCAGGTGACCAGAGACGCATCTAAAAGTTGCAGGACTCTGGCCTCTGAGGTCTGGGTTTGAGGAGCCCTGCTATAAGGTGATCCACGACTTCTTGTTTCTTTCTTGGTGTGTAAATGACATATGCCTCATTTCTTTTAGTCACTCTTCGAAATGGGAATAATGAGAGATGAGAAAAACAACTACAAAATGGATGGATAATCTTCAGTGTTTACTTGGGGTCCGATTATGTCTGCAAGTTTAAATTCTTATCATTTAGAGGGGTATTTGTTAATGGGGAATTTTATGGTAAATTCACATTTTGCATGTTTTTATATTGCTATTTGGGGTTTCTGCTGTTTCAAAAACCACCCAGTATGTCAACATGTTAATGTTTTTTGATTTCTGTAAAATGAGCTGTTTGAAAAACCTTGGAAATGTAACGTCACAAGTCAACAGGCACTGCCTCTCACCTGTCAAACTCAATGAAGCTCAGCCTGTTGCCTAGCAACCCAAGCTGAGCTCCAGCACGTTTGGTCAGCTGGTTTTATCATTGCATGTGATGTAGAGTGGCTGGTGGAAAAGGCACGTGTTTTGTTGTTAGAAATCACCTGCTGCATTCTTGCCAGTTGTACAGGAGGCACCACTTCTGCTTTTCAAATATGTACGATTGTGCAGTTGCGCATCTGTTTGCAGCCATTTTCATGCAAGTGTACAAACATTGATATGGGGGCTGTTACCAGCAGTAGCTTATTTGCATTTAAAGTGACAAGAGCCCCTAAACCGGCTCATTCTGAAAGGAACTCTAAATGGGAAGAACTGTACAGACTAAAGTCTAATTGTCTAAGAATGATTTTGTGAAAAAAATGTAATTAACATGTTTTGAATAGCCTATAAATCTATCCTAACCTTTTCAAGGAAGCATACTAATAACAAATAGTGCTGTGCATTTGAGTAAAGGTTAGCTTAAGCTAAATCAATGACTGTTTCTTTACGTCCTTCTTTCTCATTGTTCAGAGGTATAATTTTCATAAGCAGTATTTGAATCCATCATAAGGCCACATACACGAGTGTCTATTGGTACATTTACCAGTTTGACCAGGTTCAAAGCTCCTGTCCCGTGATGGTTTTGATCTCTTTGGTGTTGAGTCGCAGCTGTTCAGGTGCTCATTCACTCACAATCCAGAACACAAGCAGCGACATCAAGGGAGTTTAATAGCATCTCTTCCAAATTTAGAAAGGAAGTTCGACTAAGAGCTGATTTTTCTCCTCTCTTTATAACACGCTGAAGAAATAACTAACTGGGGAAAACATTTGATCTGAGAGGATCATGCTGATAATGAAATTCCTGCTCCATCATCAGGAGAAGTTAGATGTCTGCGGCTGCCTGAAGTCATACTGATAAATGTGAAACGGCTGAGAATCGGCTTTGTTTCCTCGCTTGGAGTCGGAGCTTTACCCCATGAGCCAAGATTAAATATCTACACTGTTATGCTGCTTCATAGTGAGATTCAGACAAGGGTGTTCTGTCATCGGCCTTTGTTGTTGTCTTTCAGTAAATAATGAGTTTATCTAAACATATTTTGAACAAGAAACTTTCTTTGCTTTTTAGAAAAGCATAGTTATGTGAAAAAACTCATCAGATTAGCATCGAAAGCAGCCATTTACATACATTTCATTAATGCTTTAGCAGTTTTCATTGGAAGTTTAAGTATTTTAGAAATGAACTAGTGTAAAACGTGTATCTCAGATTTATGTTTTGCCTCTTTAACTTGTTTCACTTCATCACATCATACAAGTTTCATACATCAAATATAACCCGAGGAAATAAGAGAAAAACTTTAAATGAGAATTTACCCCAGATAACATTTACATGTGGGTTGGAAATAGGCTGAAAAATGGTTCCCAGATAGACTTTTCCAAAGTTTTATGAACCTATATAGGTCTTATAATGGGAAAATTTGGGTACAAAATGGGTGCCAAGTGGGCAAAGCACACAAAAACCCATTCGGGCCCCATCTTTCATGTTCTTATTAGGTACAACATGGGCTAAAAAGTGTGTTTTTTAATTGGTATTGTCCACAAGTTCCCCAATGACCCTATTTCAAAAGCCCATTTTGGTGTTATGTTTGGAAAATCTGTACACTATTTAAATAGGGCCCTTCAGCTAAAAGTAGTGCTACAACCCCATCCCCATCTGGGTCCCGTCTTTCTTAGGGTACATGACAACAATCAGGGCTAAGACATGGGAAGGACATACTAACGGGTATAACCAGTAGCATTTCACATGGCATTTCGGATGGCACTGCACCGAGGGAGGAGTTTCAGCTCCCCAAGCTGCATTTACTTCTGAATATTTCAGATATGATCCACACAAAAATGCACAAATGGGTACATTTCCCGCAAATGACTTGTAGTTACCCTCCACGGAAAAATGTGCAAACACTGAACTGTAAATAGGCGATGGTCCTTTTTTTACCACTTTAAATACAATCAATATTGTTTTGCACCATCCACTAAGTTCTTCCTACTTGAAAGCCAAGCGGTGCATTATTTATTTGCAGTCTCCTTGTGTCATGGAGTAAGTAATGTCTAGAAGGGGTGTCCAATTTTTGTTTTGAAAAATATTCCCCCTAAAATTTGACTTTGAATCAAGACTTAAAAGGACACTGTAGGTGTAATGGTATTCAGTCAGGATTCCTTGCCATGTATATTATATCTCATTTATGAGAGAGAGAGGGAGAGAAACAAATCATAATGACAGCAGCAGACTCACAGTGATGCAGCACAGAGACTCACATCACTGAACCGTTTCCATGTGCAGCTCCTCCATATGGGCTAATGGCTGCTGTCCACTGCTTCAAACCAAAGTGCTTCAAATTAGTGCTGTGTCTAGACAGCATGTCAACAAAGATGTGCGTGTCCATAAATTTGACATTAAATGCACCGTTAGTGCATGTCTTCCAGATAAATGAGCTTTCAGAGCCGCTTAAATGTGCGTTCAGCAGTTATTTATTAGCGTCGAGATCTTCGGTCTCCTATTGGAGCGCGGCACGAGGAGACGCCTTCTCTTTGTCACTCCAAGCGGCTTAAAGGGTACATAGTTTCACTTTTCCAAATAACCTGATCGAAGATGGATGAGTTGCTTGAGGGAAAGTTTGCATGTGTATTTTTAAAAAGTTTATATTTAGATTTTAGATCCAAGGCTTTGCTTTGCTTGTCTCTTCGTCTAAACGTGTTGGGGAAAAACGTCTCTGCCGGCTGCATACGTATAAGCACATACGTATGTGTTTGCGTGTGTGTTTGGGTGTGTGTGCGTCTGATGATGGATTGGGGTCACGGAGGGTCTCAGGGTTGTGATGTTGCAGCCAGAACAAACAGCTGCGCCCGTGTTTGGGGCAGTAGCTTCATGTCGACTCAGCACTGGGCTGAAAGGAGCCCAATCAGTACCGGCCTCCTGCTTCTCTACATATGTGTGCTCAAGTGTGTAATGCTTTGTTTTCTAGGGCTCCTCCGCAGGCCAGGATGCCCAAGATGTTTAATGCAAGTATTAAAAGTTAGAAAAATAATTTTTTACTAAATTCGGAGGGACCGTGTGAACCTTTGATTTCAGGGTGCATAAAAATAATAAAATGATTGACAGTAATTCCAGAAATAAACGATTAACGTACTAGAAATCCTAAAACACACATCATCGTCCGTCTTTTCTGTTCATCTCCTGCTCACCGGGGATTTTTACACTTTAAAAGATGAACTAAGAATTGTGTTTACATAAAGATAGTAATTATGAGTTCTCCAAATATTGCTCGTGTCTTTTCATGTTTGTAAATATCTGGTTTCATTGGAGGATTCCCTGGAAGTCTTTAGTCGGGCTGTAATCTTTAATAACAGCATCTACAACAGGAAGTAAAATCAGCCCTCTGATGCTTCCACACCGTCTCTCCCTATTTTATTTAAATGCATCGCTCAATAAACTAAAAATAAAAAAGAGGAAAAAAACAAAACCCTGACATCTGAGCTTTTTCCCCTGGCCCACCTGGAGTCCTCTTTCCTGCTCTAAATGGACCCTGGAGAAGAGCTCATTCCTCCGCTTTAATACACTGAGAGCAGCGGCACTTTTCCCACAATGCTTTTGCTGTATAGATTATCCACCCTTCGTTGATTTCTGAGCTTTCTGGGAGCCCCGAGGTCTGTCTCTGCTTCCCAGTGTGTGATGCTTTGACTTCGAGTCTTTCTCACGCTCAACCAATTTTATGTATTCACCCATAGATATAAGCACTGCTCTCCTGAGGAGACTCTTCTCTCTTTTTTTTCCATAGTCTTTCACTCTGTTTTTATCCCAAATACTCGAGCCTTATTCACTCTCCGCTCCACCTGACTTGCTGTTAACTCATGCTTTTTATAACTTTGACCCAAAAATCTTTTTTTTTTGCCTGTTGCATTTAAAAGGTGAGATGTTAGAAAGGGTGAGAAGCATCTTTTTTGGGAACAGGTTACCCGAGTTATGATTTAAGAATATCTCAATGTGATTTTATCTGACTGGAATTAAACCATTCTGATGTTGTGTATTCGTTATAAATTAACCACTCTTGTAGAGACACTTTCTGCAGATCAGGGGTGTCCAAACTCTCAGGCCACTTTCAGCACTTTGAATGATTTTGTGAGCCTCCCCAAATGTGGTCCTCCGGCAGAGTGAGTTTACTGTGAGAAGAGATCACAAAACAACTTCTCTCTGTTGCCAATTTATTCAGGACTTCAGGGTTCGGTTGGACAAGGACTTTCTTCATTTCATTCCTTCACTTCACTGTGGTTTAGACTAGTAGCTCTCAAAGTTGGGGTATGTAACTCTGGGCTCTTGAGGTTCTTTTCAGGAATAAACCTAAATACCAAAAAAAAATGAGAGGGAGAAAGTATTTGCATTTTAGCATTGTTGTAAAAGACAACAAAAGGACATGAAAACAAATAAAAGCAACATTTTGACCAATGTGCTGGCTGTTAATGTTGTGTTTCATTGTACCACTTTTTAAATGATTTGTGTGAGTCACTTGCATTTTTATTTAGTGGGTGAGAATCTGGAAAGTTTGGGAACCGTTGGTTTAGACTTAGATTTACCTCACTACGTCTGTCTGGTATCAACGGCTCACCAAAAATCATAAAAGATGCTGCTGAAGCCACAACGCTTAAGCTGCGTAGCGTCCACACGACCCAGGACTATTTATTAAACCCAGATGCTGCTACTTTGTTCTCAGCTGCACCCATGCAGATAAAAAACAGCACAGGCTGTTCATTCATAATCTGGTCACAATCATGTTATCTTTTTCTGGTTGCCCAGAATAAAATAAAACAGGAGTTTTTATCCATTACCTACATGACTTTAGCTCTTACTCCCTGTTTTTGTGACTTATTAAAGCTGAGCATAAAAGTCTTTCTGAATACATGCTTGTGTCCAATTAAAACATAAATCTATATTAGCCTTATAGAAACCAACACAGAGTTGTTCATAACTGTGAAGGGAAAGAAAATATTGCATCTCTCTTGCAATTTTTTTGAGATGGAATCTCCATTTAGCAATTTGCCAGATTGGAAGCTCACTTGAACTCCGTGTAATACATTATGTTAGGCGTCACATTGGATTACAGCAAACTGTCAACATAACATGTCAATGCATCCAATGCATGTTGCTTGCCTATACTGTATGCCAACATTTCTTTAAAGAAAAAAGTGAGTCACATGAGACCAGCCTTTGCATGCTAGTTGTTAGCCTTGATGCTAAGGGATAGCAGAGGAACTAGGCAATCCAAGTGGGTGGCCAGTCTTGGCATGTTAGCTGTCAGCCAATCCAAGGCTAACACTTCCATATCCAACGCTAAGCTACCCCATCCATACAAATGGACAGCAGAGGAAGTAGACAATTTAGTGGGTGACCAGTGTAAGCATGCTAGTTGTTAACGTAAGTTAGCACTCTCAATCGCATGTGCCAGCAGTGGCTGCTCATCCTGATGCCCATCATTAATCAGATCAGTGGCTTCAGCCAGTATACAGCCTCCTGTAATAAGTCATCACAGAGTGCAATAGTCTTAATTTTGGTGCAGAAATGGTGCCATTCTGCGTTAGATGAGTTGTTTTGCGAAGAATGGGTAAATTGCCGTCATTTTTCATCCACTGTCTAACTACTGTTTTGTTGAAATGCTTATACAATATACATTAGATGTGAATACTTTTTCAGCTCACTGTCATGGCTTCCGTATGTTTTTTTCTGAGTAGCACTGTTTTTAGCACTAAATTAGATGATGATTCTGAAGGAGCCAAAGTACGTACAGTAAACATTGAGTTCAAAATCATCTCCTAAACATCCAGAGTGTGAGATCTGGGACAAGTGGTTTATAAATAGAGTTGTTTGAAAGGTGAAGCAGTAACAAACAGCTTCTTGGGCCCTTTGAAGTCTAAAAGATATCCCACTCCAAAAACATCCATTTGTTGTCACCGCTCATTTGTTTTAGTTTGTTTCTTATTTCTGTCTCTTTAAATTTCTCTCAGCTTTCTGCACAATAACAACAAACTCTGAATGTATTAAACCTTTTTTTTCACTTTGATTCTCATCAGACTAATGGCAGCTGTCAGTGTTTTACCTGCTGCTTCTGTCGTAGTACAGTACTGTACCAGCATGGTGCCATCTTAAGATTTGATGGAAGAAGACTTTTCTACTGTCTGGAACTAAACTAGATCTTACTTCATTCCTCTTTAGAGGTAATGTTTTGTGAGGTTGACTTAAATCATTGTTAATCTTGACATGGATGGATGGAACCACTAGTCCATCACGCAATCCACTCATTGTCTATTCATCAGACCTCTTGATTCGTCCATCCTTTCCTCCCATCCATCCGTCCATTTATCCATCCATCTGTACATTCGTTCATCTGTCAATCTTCTCATCAGTTGATCCATCCATTCTTTCCTCTATTTGTCCTTCCATCTTTTCATCTATCCATCTTTAATCCATCATACCTCCAGCCATATCCATCCATCCGTTCATGACCTGTCATCAATCAATCCATCCGTCTGTTTTTACAATCAGTAGAACCCGTCCAGCCATTCTTCAGTCCTCTGATGCTTCAGTACCATTTGTTTACATGTAATCATTCATATTCTGGAGTGTTTCATCCAAGCCAATAACCATGTCAATTTGGGCTAATGTGTGATTCTCTATTTATCAGAGAACATGAAGACAAATCTTAACTAAATCACCCAAAAGGAAAAATAATCAACAGCCCAGTTGGAGTCGGTCACTTGGCTGTGGGTCAGGTCCAATCAAAGCTTTACTTTTTCCTTCAAACAAAATAACTTTGATAGCTAAAAATGAAAGGTAAACCACTTCATGTTCCAAAGCACCTGATTTTCATCAACTCTGTTGCGCCCACTTGATTTACTTTAATGCAATAGAAAACAATAAAACCGAAACAGCAACTGCAAAGTGAATTTAACTGAACTTTAGTTGTTCTAAGTGAACCTCTACTCTTTAACCTGCTGGGACACAGGGGGCTTATTGTAGACAACACACACAGCCACTGATATCAGTTTTTTCCTAGATATTCCACTCCGTCGGTGTCCTGCACTGAAAAGGCTTTAAATGCTACAACACACACTCATGGCAACGGTAAATAACACTCTCATAAAATGCAACATGATGGGAAATGTCATGGCCCTTTGACACAGAACAAGACAACAGCACTACTGATATGTACTCAGCAAAGTGAACCTTTTATACCAGATACATGGTAAAATCTCTTCGGGGGAAAAAAAGCATAAATAACCATTCTGTTTTTTGCATTTCTGAAATATGCATTTCAGAAAAAGCTTTTTTTTCACCAACGTTGCTTAGAAACGTTTACCTTTTTATAAATTGTACCTTTCTGGTTTTAAAATAATAGGTGCATAACTTCTTGCAACAGATTGACATTAGTTTTATGGCTTATGTTATCTTACCTTACTGAAACTTGAAGACGTTTGTGACTCTAGGCACATTTTAATTGGTAAGACAGAGGGCAAGATTAGCTTTGTAGATCATAAAGGTTATAACTCTCAGTCCCATTGGATGCATTGTTTTGATAACGAACACCAATCATCCCTGTTGAAATCCCCTTTTTTTCAACATGGGGTTTAAACAGAGCAAGGAAATTGGAATTGCAGTCGCAATCAACAACTAGGCACATAAAATCCAACTTCACCCACACAGCAGGCTGATCTCACAAAGATAATAGTGTTAGATCTGCAGGGTAAGTGACATCTAAGAGCTCATTCTGTAGTAGACCACTCTAATCTTCACACACACACACACACACACACACACACACACTCATCAGAGCGTTGAAGTTCAGTGTCTGGAGTAAAAGGGCATGTCGGCATATGAGAGCCTGGTCGCACGGCAGTCAGTATAGATCTAGCTAGCCATGCATGCTGCTAATGTTTAAAGCCGCAGAACAAATGACAGGCTGAGGTTAAGTGGCTGCACAAACACTACAAATGTTATACCCAAGTGATACGCTTTGGGACTGTGGTTTGCTGCTTCACTGTTTTAAATCAGTTGTGGGTTACTTATCATCTTCCTGCTTTAGCGCCATTAGAGGAGGTAAAGGTGTGTATCTTTATTATGGATGGATGGATGGATGGAGGTTGACCTGTGATGTAGATGTTACACTTGTTTTATTGAAAACGTAGGGCTGGAGCTATACTTCAACTACCTTACCCAACAAGTCGGAGATTTGTTTCATGGGGGGCATCAAATGAACATAATTGTGAGTAACTCTGGAGGAAGTGTTACTTCCTCCAGATTATTAATGGAAGTGTATGTATATATTTGAGCCTGTACCAATAATTTCCACCCTATCTGCATCCAGTAATCAGAATTAGTACAGCTGTGTGATGAGCCATCATTGCACAGTGGAGACAAATCACTTTAGGCAAAACATTAAAAGTTGAAAGTTAATGTGAGTTTCAAGCTATCGACTGTATGCAAACTTCTGACCACAACTGAACCGATCCGATCCCAGGAGGCTGCAGAACTGATGTCGATTACGGACTTCAAGCCGCTTCAGAGCTCAGCTAGGGATAAATGCACAACAGCAACACCGGGAGGACAAACTGTAAATGGTTCACTCTCCATTTACCTTTCCCTTCATTATTCTGTTTCCCAAAATATTTCCATATCTTCCCCATCTGTATTTGCATTCACACTGCTCTTCTTTTTCCCTCCTTATCTTCTCTTCTCATGATTTCCTTCACTCTGCTCCTCACCGACACCCTCCTGTTTTCTTCTGCGGCCGTCATTATGTCATCATCTGCATTTCTTTTGGCCCCATGCTGGACAGAGGAGCGGCAGCGGAGGAAGCCATTTGGCTCCAATCCACGATGAGATGCATTGGCTGTTTGTGGTGAACCTGTGGTCAGGCCTCTCAGAAAGGTCATGAAAGTGAAAGATGGATGCAGTGCGGCTGTTTTAGCCCAGAACTCACTTGGGCGATGTGCTCGTCTTTTTGTCCGCGGGTTCAGTGGGGAGCGATGGGAGATGACTCCTGATATTGAACACCAAAACACTATATGCACAGAGACATCATAGCACTTCCTTACAGAGGTTTAGCTTGGCCTGGAGTTCAAACACAATTATAAAAGCTTTTGGATGAGTTGCCAGGGGGCAGTTGGTGCTGCAGCAGGTTCAGCACGCCTAATGAAAACTTAATACTCGTTGGCAGGGATTGCCACCGAGCTTCTCTCCCAGGATTTAAAAATCTGGCCGACATCAAGCCAATGTCGAGATCTAAGGAGCCCAAAGTCTGAAGCCTGGCTCTGTGTCTTTATGTGCTCATAAACACACAAACAGAACGCATAAGAGAGAGAGAGAGGGAGGCTGGGGGAATCTGCAAAACTGATCTAAACTACTGACTAGGAAAATTTCTTTCAGGGGCTTAGACTGCACACTGTGCCTTATCCCTGTGAAAGCCATAAAATCTGCCGATTGGCACATGGATCTGCTATTCTGAGGGAGGCGTTTGGTCCAGCAGTGTATAACAGGGGAAGGAAAAGGAGTTTGATCGACACTGTGTCGAGGCAGATATTTAGGAGACGGCGTTGGGAGGAAATCTGGCCGGGATTATGGTGTTTTTAAAAAAAGGAAATTGTTAATGCTCTCTGGATAAAAACTGTCTGCATTAATTCAAACCACAGAGAAAGAGAGAGGCAGGATATTATCGAGGCAGCCCTGTTGAAGGATCCCAATGTAATGAACTCCTTCTGATCTTCAGAACTTCTAAAAGATGCAAGAAAGGAGTGATATAAGGTATGGATTTCAGGTTTATTGCCTATAATCAAGGGGATCCTTGGCTGTGTTTGATTCATGCCCGTGGTATGCACACGCCTAGGGAGTTGACATGTAGCCATTTTTCCTGCATAGAAAGCTGCAAGCAAGCCAAAACACATAACTAGACATTGTGCAAGAAGGCTCAGCGTTTATTGGTGAAACGTCCGAGGAAGGAGGCACTATGTATCAAGCTATTGAAAACATGGAGGATTTGATGACATTTGTGTTTTTCAGAGTACAATGTCAGGCTAAAGGGGTTCAACAAATAAAGTTGACATTTCTCAAATAAACAGCTGCATGCTTTACAAAAAAGATGTGCGATATTTAGAGGAAGGATCGGGAGAAAAGAGAAGCCATTACGGGCATACTAACATTCACCATGTTAAAACAAAGGCTGTTTGGTCAATTTGATACGTTAACAGTGTTTTGGGAAAGTATCTGCTATGATATGATAATTTAGCATCTCCAGTGAACCCTATAAATAACTAAAATTCACTTCAGATCTCCTCTAAACACATTGCTGCCTATTTTAATAGTACAAACACCAAATTTACCTTAATAAGCAATAATTTGCACAGTGGAATCCATCTTAGAACTACAACAGAAGCTAACATCTAAAGTTTTCCTTATTTTCACTACTGGTGGTACACAGTAAAAATGCCAGTGTTGAATTAACACCCAAAAGTGTCTAGATGTGTCCAAGTCAGCTGGTGTTAAATTCAACA
>CAEGAF010118495.1:0-12391 GCA_903067075.1 Micropoecilia bifurca
CATATATATATAAATTTATTTTATTTTTTTGTATTTGAACCTTCCATCCATATATAATTTAAATATTTTTATAAAACAGAATCTACAGTTGTTTTGGAAGACTTTTTAAAAATTTAAAATTTAAAAATGGACTTCATGCTCAGTATCTTGTTCTTTAAATGTTAATGTTGTTACCGCCATCTCCTGACACAGAATAGTTATAACATTTTTGATTGAAATCTGGTAGATTGTCTGGATGTAGTTTTTTTTTCTTTTCTCAAAACCAGGAAAAAAATATATGTGAAACTGTAGTTCCTAGACAGAGAAAAGTCTAACATCCCTGCTCTGCTTTTTCCACGCTCTCGTCCTCCCTGTCCGATTGTCAGGTACTATCACCTCACAGCAGCTTTTTGGGCTTCCTCTTCTCCTACCTCCATCATTTCCTTGTCTATCATCCACCCATCCATCCACCAACCACACTCTCTTTTTTGGTTATCTCTTCACTGCAGTGATTAAGTTCACTTTTGAAGAAGGACTTTTAACAATATTAAAAGTCCTTTAATATTGTATCACAGGCCAAGTCTTCCAATGCTGTGTTCTTTCTGAATAAAAAGCTACATCCCGTGGAAAGAGAATGGAGCTAAGGGAGAAATGAGATTGGACTGAATCTTGAAGATCTTGAAGAAAAATATTGGTTTTCTTTTTGCAACCCCAACAATCAATGCTTTGGAGCGAATATTAATGGCTTAGTCAAGAAATTGAAGTTTGAATGCACTGGCATGAGAATTTGGGACAATACTGATATCAAATATAACAATATTGCTGTTCTTACCCAGTATTACATATATTTCCCGTTCTGTGAGAAAAATGACCATGCCATTTACATTCCTCCTCTGCTTCAGTGAAACATATCCTGCATGAATTGTTTCACTGAAAACACTACATGGCCACCCACTCAGTGATGATATTAATGATATGACATCGGTTGACATCAGCTCAGCTTTACTTATGGGACCAATAAAGATATATTAAAAACATTACTAACATTGGCTGTATTGATGTTAATTCAAACACCGCCTATTGTGTGTTCTTAAAATGAAATTCCTTCATCTATCTTCTACTCCATGGATTCATGGGGCATTTTCTGTTTTGGTAGTAAAAGAGCTACAAGGTCAAATTCCATGAACTCATCAAGGTAACTCTAAAAGCTAATTCGATGAAGCATTTCACTTTAGAACTGAAGAGAGGAGAAGTTTTTGAAGGACATCAATGAGTAACAAAAGATGAAAACTGTGGAAGACTTTGTCACTCTGGGTGAGCTGCCCACCGCTGTAGTGAAGCATGGTAGGTTTGGGAACCTTTGGGAACTTCTGGTGTTTTATTTTGTCTTGTGACACAGAGGACAGAGAGATCCACGCCGACTGAATTTGGCTATCACACTTGAGGTTATTTGATATGATGAACTATATTTTCTTTATCAAAGACCATTTCCAGTTTGGAGGTTTGTTCATAGCCATTCCTTAATGCAGTGGTTCCCAAACTTTTTCTCCTTCGCGCCCCCCCCCCTCCCCCCAGTGGTTTCCAAACATTTTCTGGGCCCCCCCTATGGCTGTCTGGTTGAATGACATGTGTGAGGGAATGGGAGAGGGAGAGAGGATTCTTAGAGACTCCCTGTCCCTGCCCCTGTGGGGGGGATTGACTTTTTGGGGGGCAAAATGAATGTACATAACTGAACATAGACAACATCAATAGCCTAAAGGCTATTTGTTAAGATTAAGATGCTGTATCGATATTAGCTAGCTAGTCATCTTTTAGCTAACATTACCTGCATCCAACAGCTTCACTCAACTCAGTCGGTTAGTTTGGGGGAAAAACTGTGAAAAGTTATTTGGGTTTTGCTGCCTTGCTGCCATTATTCTAACACACCTGCGTAGCTCTGCACAGCAGCAGCAGGTCTGCTTCACTGCCACGCAGTCGTAGCTCTCATGTTGCGTTTAAGGCGGCTCAAAAAAACAGGTTACCACATGTTAACAACAGATTAAACAGTTTTAACTGCTGATAAAAGAGACGAGAGACAGATATGGAAAGTGTGGAAGCCCCTACTGTATCAAATTGACATAGGAATAACAGAGTTGGCCATTCTAAGGTAAAAACTGCACAAACAGCGTTCATGTTTTGTTTTTCAGCCAGACGGCTTCCTGCACCCCCCCCCCGCAATGGCATGGCTACCCCCCTAGGGGGCGCGCCCCACAGTTTGGGAACCTCTGCCTTAATGTCACGTTGAACAGCAGATTTGTAATTGATCATAAGATTAGCAGGATGCATGCCCAGCAGTTTCATAGATCTTTCTATACATAGCTTTGACTCAAGCAATTGCAGTGATGCTGAACAGATGGGGAAGCTAAGTATTTCACCATCATCTTACGCAACAATGGAAGACAAATGAAAAAAGGGGCTTCACACACTTGTTGTGCAACAAGTGTCAGAAATACCTCAATCAAAACATCCTTATTTGAGATGCGTCACTTTGAATCAAACAGGTGAATAACAAGATGTTTCAAAGGGAGGATTAGCTGTTGTTGACAATCCATAGTGTGTTTTGTAGTTGAGTTAAATAATTATTTCAAAGTGTAAGCAAGTTTTTATTGCTTATTGGTTTTATTTTTCGGTTGTGTAGAATCTGGGAAGTAAATGCAGGCATTTGTTCCTCTTTGCGTCACACCCTTGCTAAATACTTTAATCACAAATTTTGGGTTCATAGAGATTACTATTTATGTGTCCAGATATGGTGAAAAGGAGCGACAGAAAACAGACTAAATGGAAAGCAATATCAAGGAAAGATGTTCTAAACATGTTCAAATATAAAGGGGAAAGACAAACCAATAAAAGGCTTAGACTTGCATCTGCAGTTTTATGAGGGAAGAAAAGGCTTGGAACTGAGGAGAGGATGATAGGGGGGAGAAAAGAGGGAGGCTGTGTGTGTGTCTGTGCATGTGTGTGTGTGTCTGTGCATGTGTGTGTGTGTCTGTGCATGTGTTTGTGCACGCAGAGGCCTTGTTAGTTATTGATCCCATTTAATAATCCTTAACCACAGTCTACTCTCCTGAGAGCACTTAACTCTGCCCCTCCCCTCTTGCCTCCCTCTCTGTCTCTTCCATCCCATCATTCACTCCGTGTTTTTGCTTTCTGTTTTGGTCCTTTCCCTCAGCTGCTACTTGCTCCATCTCTGTGCATCATCCTTATCCCCAGCGCGCTGTGGCTACTCTCTGACACTACCTACAAGGTCAAGGAGAATTGGGTTTAAAGACCAGTGGTAAATCCCAGCGGTGAAGGGTCTGGTTCTCTGCTGGTGCATTTGTTGCTATGGAGTCGATTCAGGTGTCTCTGAGAAGCTCATTCCAAGAAAACCGGTTTCAAATGCCGGTACTGTAAAGTAACATTGGCCTTCTGTGAATATAGATCTGTGTGTTCAGCCAGTTTCTGCTCGGGTTTTTATTTTCAAATTGTGCTCGAAGGGTTTCTATTCTGCCTTTCCTTGCAAAACGGGTTCTTTATTGTTCTTCACCGCTGGCGTAGTGTAAAGTAGTCCCCCTTTTCATGTCTTTGAGCCGAGGTGGTATGCTTTTATATCACACTTGACATTCAACAATAGTAATGATTACGCTGCACTTGTAAGAACCTGGCACTTTTATGCAGGCTGTTCTCTGTGAAAAATCTGATTTAACATATTCACACTGAAAAATGAATAGAGGTCTTTTCACCTTGATCCTTAGCCTTAAAGTTTGTAAAAGAGAGCTTGCAATAGATGGAAGGGGGCTTTTTACAAGTAGCCATTTAGGAAATGGAGGCATTTAGTAAAATATGCATTTTGAGATGGTGGAGTTTGACCCGTGCTAGATTTGAAAAAGAAACATCAACTTACCTTCCCTCTTACTAATAGTGAGTTGTTTGTTCCCTCTCTCCATGGAGTGCAGTAATTACCATCACCTCTTATACCAGGATCAACATTTACTTTTTAATTGCTGCACAAAATAAATGCAGTGGTAGCTCTATATAATTTTCTCACTCTACATGAACCATTGTGAAGATCGTTGCACAGTAACATATTTTACACCAGAGAACTTGTTGAAATATGACCAAGGTTAAGTATTTCAAGGGCTTTTCTTTAATGTAGTGCTTTGCTTGCTAGAGTAAAGGAATGAGCACTTAAGGATTTCTTCATAACCTAATATAATGAAGCAATCCATTGAAATGAACCAACTTTTTAATTACACCAAGTTATTAGCAAAGTTATCTTACAGTGTAAATAGCAGAGTAAACTTGGAGAGGAAATTGGATTTCTTACATTTCTTTACTCTTGTATTGAACCATAAATCAAGATGCAAAACCCTTCATAGTCAGTTATTTTCTTTTGATACAGCAGACTAATGTTTTACTTTACTCTGGTTTTTCACAACATATGTAATCAACATTTTAGTTACACATTTACTGTTAACCGAGTGAAATATAGGTAGTTAATCATTATTAATGACGAGGAGGAACAAATCAGCAGTGAAATAGAAGAAGCAGTTATTCCTACTATGATTAGTGGTATCTTTTTAAAACAGTTAGGCTTTCCTGAAAGTATTCTCAGTTAAATGCATTACCAGCTGCCTCCCAAGATTTTTTGATTATTTTGAAATTGACATTTTTTTTAATACTTATTAACATTCAGGATTTAATGTATTTACTTAGACTAGGAATTGTTAAGTTTTTACATAAGTTTGTTTTGTAGCAGGACAGATGTAACAGCCTGAACTTGTCATTTCTCATGTCTTGTTTTTGTATTTATAATTTTTAGTTAGTTCAGATTAGTAAAACAATTTCAAAGGTTCTCCTGTTTCTCCCTCTCAGCTACTACTGAGCAGCGCATACATCTGCTCTCCTACTGCAGTCTTTTCCTCTCTGGCGCCACTGACTCTTTTTACCTTTTCTAGGCCATGTCCAAACTCAGGTGCCTACCAAAGTTGAGGTATATTCGAACAGATCACTGAGAGGTGAGGGAGAGGGGCACTACGGCGGAGTCTGGAGATTCATTTTTCACGTGTTTCATGTAGAGATTTTCCCCCATGTCTAATCTCTAGCTGAGTACTCCTGTGTAATTAAGAAAAAAGACTGAAATTGTTACCCTGTTTGAAGTTCCTTGTTCACATCTTGTCAATTTTGACCCCAATGTTTGATTAATTAAACTAATCTATGGTTTTCTTAAACATTTTGTTCCTATTTTTAACCACAAAGCTACTGATGCTGGTATATGATTTAGTTTAAACTAAAGGCTTATTTCGCTGCTTTTCTTTTGTTTTGATTTTTGTTTGAATCGGTTTATTTCCAATTGTTCTTTTGAACCAAAGGAGGGCGTATTTACTTTTAAAAGCTTATTTTTACATTTAAGAACTTCTTTGCATCAGAAAGAAAAAGAAGAAACTTCCAGTGCCATTTTAATGAATATTGACTTTTCTGTTATTCGTGTATTCTTTTAACACAAATGATAACTTAATGGTGCTGTAAGTATGACAGCAATGTTGGCTACCTGCCAAAACCCTCTGTGTAATTAGCGCTGATCCCATCCGAGTCTTCAGTGCACATTCTATATGATCGTTAGACTGCATGATCTTTAATTGTTACTCTCACTCCAAGAATTACACAAGTTCTTCTTGTGACTTCCAGTCGGCTTCTATTTTTTACACCTAAACACATGCGTGCCGCCCGCCCTTGGTGTCAGCTCTTAATTTTTCACCCCATTTGAGAAATAACGCATAATTAATCCATAATGTTCGACAAAGGCGCAGGTGAATTATCAGACACACAAACACACAGGATGATGGATTAAAATATGAATACGCATGAATACACAATTGATGGCATGAATTAAAATGGTAAACAAATGAGCTGAAGGCTGGAGCTTGATGGCAGGAGAGAGAACAATTGACCAAACAATCTCTGTGGGCTCATTTTAGTCACTGAGCTGTGTTTCCTCCTCTTTTCTAAACAAGCTCCTTTAATCTCTCGCGCTTTTGTTCTCCTCTTTATTTCTACAGCAGAGCTCATTTGAGCTGGAAGACCTGATCAATAATTACGATCACCAGCACAACTACATGGCCACCCACACACAGTCATATACATACATGTACAATATTCCCTGAGCAATGAATACACAGCTTGTAAAGGGGGAAACTTACCTCCATAAAAACATATTGTGCATTCTGCTTTAACCCAATATATTGACTTTAGCCTCTCTCTCTCTCGATCTCTCCTCTCTCATACAAACTCATACCATTTATCATCACTGTCGCCCAGTTTACTGCCTCTTTGTTTTGGAGACCCATTTAGGAAATGTCAAGCTTTCCAGATTAATTTAGCTTCTGTTCCACATCAAAGAAATTAATATTCAAGTGACATGTCTTGACCCTCTTCTCTGCTAAACACACACGCAAAGTTAAAAGTCTTTCAGTGGTTTGCACTATTTTGTTTTACAGGCACATTGAGTTTAGTGACTCTTATCTGTTGACAAATATATTAATCGTGACCAGTTCCCTTCATTTAAGCTATCATAGATTTGTGATTCTTTGTTGGGTCAGGCTGCGATCATTTGGAAGTTTAAATTCCAACAAGTTCTGAATTGTATAAACCCAGCGATCGTAATTGAAGTTAAAAGCTAGTGGTTCCTCACCAACACTGACCTTAACATTATTAAGGATGTCTGTTATATTGTCATAACATAAAAACTTCACACTAGGCCATGCATTGTGTCAATTTCAGTTGGAAACTAAGGGTACATTTAGACCAACCCAGGATTAGAGTCCTGAATCAGACTCTAATCCATTTGTCTAGAAAGTCAGATTTTTGGGGGGGAGGTCAAAATGCAAATTTGAATTCTAAAACGGACTTACAAAGCAAACTCCGATCTGTCTAAAAACCTGGGTCTCGGTCCAGTTGAAGTGAACTCTAAAAAGGTAGAAAACCTGTCTGAATGCAACCTGACTAGAGACTGTTCCAAATACAGGAAGTTGGCAACAGTGCAGGACATTCTGGTCAATATATTACTCTCTGATCTGCGAGTTAACAAAGATGTTGTCGGTTGTCATGGCAACGGGTCTGAAAGTGAGGAAGAGCAGAATATAAATGGTTTAAAGTTGTTTTACTGTTTATCAGCTTATTTCCCATTGCTGTGGTGCTCTGCAGCTGCTGTAATTTTTAAACCTTTAGGACGACATATTTCATATGTCCCACAAATAAAGTATATGAGTCATGATTTGTTACATTTTTGACAAACTAATAAAATTAGCAGCAGCAATTATGTAATTATTCACCAATATAAAAGAGCAATGTGCTTAGTCCTCTCTTGCATCTTGATAGAAACCAAAGTGTTTATAGATTTATATCAAGGGAGAATACTTACAAACATCAGGAATTTTCTCAGCTTTAATTTAAGCCATATTCATAGAAATCGGGTAGGAAATAAAGACTGCAATCATTTTGTGACAGATTCCTGCTTATCCCGCATTGGAACAGCCTGGTTTAGTGGACAGACTCACCGCGCAGTAATGGCGCCTGCAGGAGCGTTGCTAATGTTAGCGGCTAACAGGCGATGTGCAAACCAGTAATGTATATGAATGAAGAAATCCTACAACGGCTAAAATCTGACACTGCTCCGTTTTTGTTTACTTTTTGTGAAGAAGGAAGTTGCGCTGGCTTTCTTCAGAGGTTTTGTGTCAATTTCTTCAGTAGATCTTGGTACACCGCCCCCATAGGCGACGGGGAGAACAAGTTTTTCAGTTGGTTTTAGTCGTTTGACACAGTGCAGTGTAAATGCAAACTACAATTATGAAAATGTAAGAAATGTTGCCATTTCAGTCCCCAAATGATCCGGTTCTAGCAAACTAACCTGGTCTGATTAAGATCACTTCTCCATGCCACCTCCGTTCTCTGAGGTCACACCGTTTTGGAAGGAAAACATCTCAGGCCTGTTTTTACTCTTTAACGTCTCTTTCATCCCATTTCTCCTTATTTTTTCTGAATTGCTGGGGGCTAGTGCCCATCTGTAGTGGTCATTGGGGTAGAGGCAGGGTACACCCTGAACAGGTCACCAGTCCATCACATGACCGTACAGAGACGCACAAGACAACCACTGAAATGGAGAAGTATTCCAAAATTAATGCCTTAAAATGCCTTAAATTATTATTTTTTTAAATGCAAGTTCGCCTTACGCCTGTGTTTTGTCATTACAGAACTATTTAAACTTTTTCTTCTTGCAGGACCTTTCTGTTAGGCAAAAGATTTGAGTCGCACAAAAACCTCTTCATTGGTTTCTGTGACTCAAAGTGCTTAAGGCTACTAGTAGCTACCTGCTAAACCTTGTGAGCTTTTTTGCAGCAAATTCACCCAACAATCCCTCATATCTATGGATATTTTGGTCTTAAATGTCATCCAAGGTGGCATTAAACTATTCTTAAACAGTCTTAAATTTGACTTGCTCTATTTCAGCAGCTGGAATAGACAAGAGTGACTAGTGACTAGACATGCTAGTCACTAGTCTCTCATTCGCTAATACAAGTTGACCACCCAATTACTGTTGCTGTCCTATCATTAATCATATCAATAGTTGGCTTCAAACTGGAAGCAGCCACTGCCACTTGCACAACACTCGTAATTTTGGCCCTAAACTCTGTGCAGAAAGACTTTAGGCTGGGATTCAAACCCAGAACATTCTTCTTGTGAGGAAACATTGCTACCAAATGAACGAGTAGATATCGAACTGTAGATATCACCCTGCTCCAAAAGCTTGGACGATTCTGATTCACTAACAAATGTCAAGTCCCAACAACTAATTAAAAATTGACCTTAAAAGCATTTTACCATGATATGTTGGCATATTTACTGATGACATGCTGAGATTATTCTGCATCCTTACAATCCAAAGTGGCAACAGAAAACTGCAGCAATGTGGCTCTTCCACAGGGTGGAAGAGCCACACAATTCACCCTGAAATTCTTTGTGTCGGTGTGCTTGTGAGTGTGCTTACTGCCTTTTGGACTCCATATGAAATAATAATGTTCTCAGACATTTGGATGGAGTGAACAATACCTAATAGGGCCATAATAATAAGTATTAAAATCAGTGGACCTGAAAGAAAACGTGATGAGAGTATTAATTAGGAGGGAAGGAGGGGAGGGACGAAGAGAAAATGAGAGCGGTCACGGCTCAGAGTTGAAATGGAATGAGGAGGACTGAGACAGAAAAGCTAGAAAGACCGCTCAAACATCAGAATCAGGGAGATGGAGGTGATGCAGGAGGGGAATAGATGGATTGGATTTGTGTGTGTGTGTGTGAGACAGAATTGAGCCACAAAGAAAGATTGAGATGGATCAGGGGAGGGAGAAACCATGTGCTTTAATTCTCATCTCCCTAGCTATGTTGTATTGAAAGGAGGAGGCCATAATCACAGAGTTTTGTGTACTTTCTGATCTCTCTTTCTCTGTGTATCAAACACAATCTCTTACACACACACATTCAATGTGGTGGTGTATTGATGTATTTCTGGACCTCCTCATTAGACATCCTCAGAGTAATCATCACCTCAGTCTTGTTCTTTTTGTAGTGGACACGAGCACATTTTACCCCCAGAACAAATGAGTTTTAAATGACACCTAGTCTCATTCATTTAGAGTAGGTGTCGCTGGTAAATGTAACAAAAAAGCTTTTTTATTTAGGACTTTAAGTTTTGTTTTCATTGCTGTTCTACATAACACAATACTTTGCATTAATTCATTGTATAAAACATCTGCAAAGTACATTTGTGGTTGTAGAGGAGGAAAATGGGGAAAATTGAGGAGGAATGACTGGTTTTTAAGTCACTGTTTAAACGTTTTGTGAAATCGGATTTATAATCCTGAGTTAAGGGTTTCTTTCTTTTCTTCATTTTGAACCCTGACGTTATTGGAAGAAATGCTTTTACCTGAGTTACTAGAAGATTAACCTGAAAGTCAAGACAGATTTTTTTCTTACTCCAGGTAACTTGTTTGTAATGTGTTTATATATAACCTAAATTATTCTCTGTAATGTTTTGAAATTTATATTAGGCTCACAAATTTTAAAAATCCCTGAAAGTGTTTAAACTTCTTAAAGAGTTATACTTCCTGGTGCTAAATAATTATCATTCTGCTCACTGTTTCTACAAGCGTCTGCTCCGCTTTGTCTAACAAGGACCTGCATTGATTGCAAAGCGATATCATGATCATGTGGGTTAAACTCTTTACGTTTTCCCTTTGCAGTGTTCTTCTCCAGAGGGATTACAGTTTTCTGAGGGCCATCAACATCTGGGAGCCCTTGGTCATCGTTGGAGTTTATTCCTCTACGATCTCTGCCTCAATGAGCAATCTCATCGGAGCCTCTCGCATCCTGTATGCCTTGGCGAAGGATGACTTATTCGGTGGGTAAAGCGACAAAGCTTTGCAGTGGAGCAAAGGCTTTTTATCATGCTGATGCCATTTTGAAGCTTTAACATTAGAAGCTCCTGAGTTTTTGAAAGGGCGATGAGAGAGCCGTTTACAGCAAAAGCTCCAGCCTACAAAGCGATCCGGATATCTCAGGACAGCGAGAAGTACATGGTATTTCTGATGGAAGTGTAATTTACCGCCATTTAAAAGTTTAAACACAAACTCTGTCTCTGTGAAAGTCACTGGTGTATCAAGCTTATGCAGCACGTGTGATTTCCATTACTTCTCTGTGTGAGTCCGTCCTGCCTGCTGGTTTTTCATTATTAACAACTCTGAGTGCCGTCCTTCTCCTCTCTTTTATTATTTTTAAGCATAGTTTATTTGTCCACCTGTTTCCATCTGCATGTACTCAAGCGCCGGTGTGTGCTTTAGGGGAGATAAAGGAATTTATTAGCACACGTTTGTCTGCAGAGTGATCAAAAGAAGCAGCTGACTCAGTCTTGCCTACACCCCAACAGCCGAAGGGTTAACATAAATCAAATGAATTAGTTGGCGACTGTGGAACCATACAAGTTGAAGTTGAGGAGGAACAGCAGATATTTGTGACTATGGCCACAGCGGCTGTCCGTTTGTGTGTGTTCTTGTTGTCATGCATGCATGCAGCTCGGTGCTTAACCTTGCCACTGTCCTATGCGGCCTGACTGATGGACGTGTCACTTTCCCAACACGTACACTCTGGAGTTTTCTTCCCACACATCTCAATCTCTTTCTTCTCTACAACTTGCTAATCTCCAACTCCTTCAGCGCCGTCCTGCCTCTCTCCACCCTCCTCCCACAGCTGTATTGATTTGACTTAAAAGTCTCGCTGATTTAATTCAGCTTCTTTATCAGGTGTGAAATTTACTCCGAAACGCAGATTTCTCTCTACCTTCATACGGGGCTATGCGTTTCTGTCAGTCAGTCGCGGGTCAGTCAGCCACCTATTAAGTCAGAATCTGACGGCCGTAAGAGAAAGTTGTCTAAGGTATGACAAGTATGTGGGAGCACCGTCTTCCAGCAAACCAAGTGGCGGTGAGTTATTAAATAAAGTGACTCATCGGCTCAGTTTATCTCTCTCACCGTCTCTGCCTCCTACTCCATCTCTCTGTTTTTAAACCAGACGTGGAGTTAATTACAGGAATCTGTTTAAATGTCAGGGTTATTAAATCTTGCCACTCCTAATCTAAATACTGATGTACACTGGTGATCTTGTACATAAAAAATTGCCAGGCCACTTTATTAGGTACAGCTTGCTAGCGCAGGTGTTTGACCTTGTTTCGCCTTCAGAAGTGCCTTAATGCCTCTGAAGCATTACAGCGATCTCCTGGTCTGGTATCCACAACTTTCCCCAGAGTTTCATGCTGATATGATTACATAACCTGGTTACTGCAGGTTCTTTGGCTGCACATCCATCATGCAAAGATCCTGTTCCACACATCCAGTTAGTTTTATTGGTGTGTATGTGTAAAAGATATGAGTACAATTAACAAATTAAAAAAAATTACTTTAAGACTGTTTAAGGTTCCACACCGTTTGACACCACCAGTCTGAACCACCGATTCAAGATGTTATCTAGTCTTGCACGTTGATAATTATGAATTCTGGCCAATCAATCTCAACGTCGCAACTCAACAGGTGATATTTTTCTAAGTGGTTATTGTGAACAGTAGCACCTGCTGCTATCTGACAGATAAATGTCACACTTTACTTATGAGTGACAAAACTTGTAGTTCCTCAAAGTGGCCCTCATTTCTTCAAATACAGACCTTCATGTAAGAAGTAAAGCTGCACAGTGGCACAGCTGGTAGAGCTGTTGCCTTGCAGCAAGAAGGTTCTGGGTTCGATTCCCAGCCCCGGCCTTTCTGCATGGAGTTTGCATGTTCTCCCTGTGCATGCGT
>CAEGAF010118499.1:0-65225 GCA_903067075.1 Micropoecilia bifurca
TTTTGACAACATTTTTGACAACATCCCAGCATGCACTGCGCGCTTCTACGGGGAAAATGAAGTCGGCAGCTGCTTACAGTAGTTGCTAGACCTGTTGTGGCTCAATATTGGTCCATATATAAGGCGCACCGGGTTATAAGGCGCACTGTCGGCTTTTGAGGAAATTTAAGGTTTTTAGGTGCGCCTTATAGTGCGGAAAATACGGTACTTTAACTATATTTTCTTTTATTTTTTATTGGGGCAAGAGGTATTAGTACACCACAGTACTCCACAGTTTATACATTTTCATTGACTTACCCTGGTTGTATGTTTTAGGTTATTCATATGTGATTTAGTTTTACAGTTTTACAGAGCAATTGCATGTTATTTCACATCAGTGCAGATCCCAAACTTTTAAGCTTCCAATCCACACAACAATCACAAATTATTACCCTTAAGGTTACTGACTGAACTACCCAAAAGATTGGTAATTAGGCAGTGAAAGAAACAGACACAACTTCAAAAACAACACTCTCTGTATATTTTATTTCTTGGACCAATTATGAGAATGAAATACTTTTAGCAAGCATTTGGAAATCATCTCAGTTACCAGCAATTAGATATTCGGGTTTAAATCACTTGGATTATATGTGTATATATATTATATATTATTATATTTTATATAATATAAACACTAGTGATTTAGTGTTTAATTCGCCGCCAGTAATTATGATCCTCCTGTGCGATACTGGTGTGAGCGTTATCAGAATAGTCTTTTGAATAGCCATGTAAATGTCTCCATCTAGTGGGAGAAGTGTATAATGCATTTAGTCTAGTGACAAAGCATGTTAGGCCACCTACAGTTTATGTAATCGTGTTGATTCACCTGTTTCTTGTTCTGTTACTTTTTTTTATCTGCTCGAACTGTTCAGCCGTTTGTAGGTGAACTGAATATGCAGTTAACATTGCATATTATCACTGGAAATAATTTACACTGTTCTAACATACTGACATACATTATCTGCTATTAGTATTGGTTACCATCCTTTATGTTGTGAAAAGATACCTTTCTAAATAACATTAGTTACTAAATAACATCAGTGCAAAATATTAATATTTCCTCTTTTTAAAAACACTTTAATAAAAAAAAAATCAAATGTTATAATCAGTCAGTACCCGAGTAGCCTCTTTAAGAAGGTATTATTGATATTTTATAATAATTCATGATACATGCATACATACATTCACGAAACAGCCATGATCCACTGTAAAAAAAAAGAACAAATCAATCAAACGAAACGTTTCATTGTTTTGCGTGGCGGTATAAGTAAGATAAAGGTCCATTTACACGAGCAAGAGCTTTTACACAATAGGTTAGCAAGGAATGACAACTTTAAAAAATATATTTTAAAAAAACTTTCTATTATAGGAAACGACACGTAATGAGTAACGTATTTCCGGTTTCAGCTGCGTGTTCCTGTAATAGTCGGCCATTCAACGACACAAAGCGTCTAAACGTATCAAATATTTTTGTGTGAAATTTCTAAATTGTCTAACTAGTCTTGTAAGCGATAACAATTAATTTTGCTTTTGTAACCTAACTAACTATCGCTGGTCATAAAATGAATTGACAATGTAGCTATTTTCTACTGAAGAGCGGAGCTCGACGCTAACTGCTAGCTTTGTTAGCCACTCCAGGGCCTCCTGTGCATGTAATCACATTGGCCTTCTGTGGCTCTGTTTTATACAATGTTTCCTTCTTGGGGGAATTACGGGGCTCCTCCGCCGCAGAGCTTCGGAGGACCTGGCCCTCGAAAGCCTCCAATCGGGACAGGTCAGGCTCCTGGGGGTTTCGGCGGCTACGAGGCCTCCTCTAGCGGCTCGTTGTTCTCCAGCCTTCAGGAGCAGCACCGACAGCAGATGCAGCAGCTCCAAATGTTGCACCAGAAACAGCTACAGTCCGTGTTACACCACGGTAACAGCGGCACTGGGTTTGGAGGTGGGCTGTCGGGTGGGTTTAACGCGGCCCCGCCGTGGCATCCAGAAGGACCCGGCCAGGTAGAGGGCGCTGAAAGTAGTCAGCAGTACCTTATGCAGGACAAGGCTCCGGTTCAGACACCGAGGGGACCCCTACCACCTAATCAGGGCCAGCAGGCGCAGCCGCAACCAGCGGAGTCCAAGCCGGTTCCTCCACCTCCAGAATCCCAGCCACCCAAGTCGCAGGAAAACGTCGGTGCTCCAGTGGCCAGCAACACAAACCCGTCCAGCACGAATGATGGCAAATCCGTACCTTTACAGGTAATTACTTAAATTGGTGATATTGTTTTGGTTTGGAACCGAGACTGCATTGTTTTCAAATTGGACAAAATGAGTTAAAATCCTGAAAATCAGCTTTAAGTTATTTTTGCATTTTTGATGCAAAACTGACCTAATAGAGCCAGGTGAAGCTTGGGTATCAGATGACAAGATTTAAGGCTATAGTTGCTTCAAAACATGTGGTTCCTGTTGGCGTCAGACAACAAAAAAATTGTTATAATAGGTAATGCTGCAACCAACACTGGGGATGTTGCCTGCAGAACTGAAAGAGATGTACAAAGAAACTACTCTGCTCAAGAGGGGCCTTTTTCAACCACTCTCAAGTTCATACTTGTTTCTCTGAAGTTAAAATTGCTTGTTTTCTCAATATTTTTAACAACCCTGTTTTATTGAACGTTCGAGCAATTGCACACATATCAGCTTGGTAAATATTTCAATGTTGTTCCAAAGAAAAGTCAAAGTGACAAAGATAAATATTTGCAAGTATAAGGCTCATGTGTACAGTAATAAGTCATCAAAGTTAATTAACCCTTTTATATATTGAAAAAGAGGACTTTAATTGTAAGTAAAGAATTCTATTTAAGAGTTGGATAAAGTTTTCTAAAATTCATAACCAAGTTAAATTTAAATGGCAATGGTCTTAAGAGTCTTAATTACATAGCATAATAGCTTATTACATTGCTAAAGCAGAAGCCTGTTTTGGTAGTGGTTTGTTTAATGAATTCTTCATCTTGTCTTATATTTGTTTCTTACCAGTTAAAGTAAAAAAGAGAAACTACAACTTTGGTGCAGTCTATTCCATTTGCTTACATGTTTGAAATCTAAAGCAATCAAAAAATTAAAATTTTAATTACAATTATTTTTGGTAAACAAATTGCTAAAAATGTGGCTATTGTTGTCCATATTTTATTTCTTACTTTTATTGGTTGTTTTTGAAAATTAGGAATGTGTTTCAATCATAGCAAAGTAAATATGGTTGACCTTTAGCTACTGTCAGTGTTATTATGCACGTGCTCCCTGGTGGATAGGCTTAACAATGAAGCATCTTGTTGAGTAAAATTATTTTTGTTCAAGTTAGGCTCAAGGGTCTAGAGTGTGAAAGCAAAAGCAGCTTTACCCATAATTGATTTCATTATTTATTGTGTTGAAAATGTCCAAAAGCAACGGCCAAAAGATGTGAAGCATACTTTCTTATAAGTAAGACATCTAAACTCTGTAAGCAATAGCACATCTATAAGAATGAAGAAAAGTCATAATCCTCACCTACTTTATTTTGTGATGCTGTTGTTTCTATCAGGATCAACAGAATGTGTGGTACAAACAGCATCTTCAGAATTTACAGAAACTGAGGCAGGAGAAAGCCCAGCAAAATCAGACAGCAGGCAATGCCTTTCTAACGCCGCAACCACCCATTCAGGCACTGCCTCCTCCCCCTCCCTCAGAACCACCTAAAGGCACACCCCCGCCACCGCCACCTAGAGAAGAACCACCTGTGCCACCCCCACCTCCTGTAGAAGTAAAGGTAAGTTTTCCTACACTTATATTGATATTCATACATTTTCTCTACTGGGATTACCAAATAAAAAGTGTTAAAGAAGTTGTGTAAGGCTCTGTTGGTGATGCAGTTAATACTGATAATTTGTTCTACGGTTTTTCTTGTTTCTTTTAGTGTAATGTAGTATAATGTCATGTAAATGCAATGAAATTTTCCAATATACTATTTAAGCATTTATTTGTTCTCAAAGAATAAAGAAAAATTCTTAAAATAACTGTAGATTATGTAATTGATTTTACCTCTGCACCAATTCACAGGACCCTTATTCATGCATTTATTATTAAACAGCTAATATGCTGATGAGTAATTTTTAAATAGTGTTTTTCATAAGAATGTAAATGCCTCACAGTCTAAATGTATATGTTGTTTGCATAATTTTACAGAGTGCAAATGTAGGAAACTCACCTAATTTTACAGACACAGTAAGTCTTACTGCCCATTTCCCCCATCATTTTATGCCCATTTTCCCCATCATTTTTATGCCCATTTTCTCCATCATTTTTAAGCCCATGCATATTTTGCCTCAGTTTTCATAATGCTTGCCATATTCTGAGTAGGGTTGGGTTGCAAAATTTTCACATAAACTGAAATTACCAGAGACATATGTTTTTTACACAGTTTTGGTAAGTTGAACTATCTGTTGAGGTGGAAATTTACCAATGCTTCTTTGACCAGTTTGAAAGATGGGAAAAAAATTTGTGTTAGGAATGATTAGGCATTAGAAAATCTTTATATAAGATATTTCAAGCTTTTCAAGTGTGAAGTGCTGCCTCGCTCCAAAATATGACATGCCCAAGTATCTACAGTGGATGACTTTAATGCTACTAATGTCAATTATCTAAACACAGTGTCGAATACAAGACACTGATGTGCACTTTTAGGTTATGCAACCAACTGCACTGTATACATATACCCTGCCCTACTTTTTAACACAATCCAAATATTTTTATTTGTCTTCCAACTTATGTTTGTGATATTGTAGGTCTCCACCCATATGCGATGTATTTTCCAGTGTAGTTGTCAACAAGCTTTAGCAATGTTTAAGATGTGTTTTGTTAGCTGCTTTTAGTGGGTCATCTCAATGATGCTTTGACTTAACTTTGAAATATGTATTTTTATTGCAAATTGCACTCTGTGGTTCTACAAATGTGTCAAATATATATCAAATATATCAAATCAAATAATATAAAACAATATGCTTACCCCTAATCTTTGTTTGATTTTGTTTGAAGCCTGATGCTCCAAAAGACCCAGAGGAGGCTGCTCGTCTTCAGCAATTGCAGGCTGCAGCAGCACAATGGCAGCAGGTGCAACAGCAGAGAGTTAGCTTGCAGTACCAAGCTCTCATGCAGCAACATGAAAAACTTCAGCAGATTCTTGAACAGTATCAACGACTGATTCAGCAACCTCCAAACCTGCAGGTTGGTAAAAGCCCAACATAACGTCAGCTTACATTTTTTGCTGTTGTTTCTTTGTTTATTTGTAAATATTGCTTATAATCAATAACATTTTTGTTTCTGTTGCAGACGATGTCTGCAGAACTGCAGCTAAGGCACTATGAAATGCAACACCAGCAGTTCATACCTTTATTCCAAAACTGGAATAGTTCTTTTGCTTTGTGGCATGAGCAGTTTCAATCTTATCCTCACAAAGACCAGTTGCAGGACTATGAGCTCCAATGGAAGCAGTGGCAAGAGCAGATGAATGCTACCAATGCTCATCTTCAAGAGAGGGTGGCCACTATTACTGCTATGGTGCCATTTGCCTCAGGCCAGTATGGTGCTATGATGGGACAGCTTGGCCAGTACCCTGGACAAGATATGCCATTGCAGCAGCAAGTAGTGAACCCTGGTGTCCAACCCACTGTGGTTGGTGCTATTGCCACTGCTCCAGGTCCTGCTGGTGCCACAGCTGCAAGTGCTACAGGTGCTACAGGTGCTACAGCTCCAGGCCAACAACCTCCTACCTTTGTGGCACATTCAGAATCATCTGACGGACCCCTTGTACAAGGAAGTTCTCCTGTTGGGGTTGGAGTCATTCCCCCTGGTCCTTTGACTATGCAAACATCAAGTTTCAATAGCATAAGAGAACCACGGTCAGTTGCATTTGTTTTTTACTGGTATTTATATATTGACGTGGGACTGACATTTAACAACAATTTGCAAATATTTTCTATATTTTATTAACTGTTTATAAATATAAATATTTGTTGTTGAGCAACATTAATTTAGTTTTATTTTCTTAATGATGGCAGGCCCAGCAGATTTGACCAACCACCACAAGGTTTTGATGGGCCCCCTACATTCAACCAATCACAGCAGCGTTTTGATGTTCCTCCAAGGTTGAACCCACCACGTCAACGATTTGAAGGCCCAACATTTGATCAACCACGGCAGCATTTTGATGGTCCGACAAGGTTTGATCAACCACGTCAGCGCTTTGACGGCCCATCAAGGTTCGAACAACCACGGCACCGTTTTGATGGCCCCCCCAGGTTCGACCAGCAACGTCCGCGCTTTGATGTTCCCCAAAGGTTTGACCAACCAAGGCAACGCTTTGATGGTCCCCAAAGGTTTGACCAACCACTACAACGCTTTGATGGTCCCCAAAGGTTTGACCAACCGCGGCAGCGATTTGATGGTCCTCCGAGGTTCGACCAGCCACGGCCCCGCTTCGATAATCCACCCAGACATGACCAGCCTAATTTTGGACAACAATCTAGATTGGATTCCTCAAGACCCCCTTGCCCTCCACCACGTTTTGAATCTCCTTCAGCCCCTCAGTTAAAACAGCAACAAGGTCCTGAACCTAAATTGGAGACCAATATTCAAAATCCTGCAAGTTCAGATTCAACAACCCCGCCAAAAGCACCTGCTCAACCACTGTCTAACAAAAATGAAAGTATACCAAATAAGTCAACAGCTGATGACTTGACAGATGATAATTTGCTAGGATCAGATGGCTTTTTTATTCAAAATGACCCTATTCCTCAGACATTAAAAAATAAGAAAGAGTCTGAGGAAGCCAAAAATAAAAGTGTAACTGATGATAGCAATAAAGACAAACCTAGTGCATCAACGAAAGACTCTGCTTCGGTGTCAAAACCTCCACCACCTCCACAGAATTCCCAAAAGGATGATGGACCAATGACGGACAACAAAAAATCAATCAAAATAACTGCTGAAATCCAACCAGAACTACAAAGTTCAGACCAGTTGGCACCAAAACTAGAACCTCCAAATCTACCTCCTGGCAGGGGACGTGGCCAGCCTCCACTGCGTGGACTTGGGCGTGGACAATTGGGCCCTGGCCAGTTCAGAGAACATAATACTACTCAAACAGAGGAAGGGGTGGATGAAATGCCTTATGACTACATTCCACCGGAGGAAGATACAGGAATACCTGAAGAGCAACAAGACTACTGGCAAGATCCTTCATATCAGGGTTTTGGCGAGGATGAATCAGAGATGCGTCCTGAAGACACATGGGTCCCAGAAGAACATTACTTTGTAGAGGAAGAGTATTATGAGGAGCCAGTGGGACCATATATGGGGCGAGGTAGACCCCCAATGAGAGGAGGGCCACCAATGGGACGAGGAAGACCACCCATGGGCAGAGGATTTCCTCCCATGGGGAGAGGTGTACCACCCATGGGCAGAGGATTTCCTCCCATGGGCAGAGGGGGTCCACCCATGGGCAGAGGGGGTCCACCCATGGGTAGAGGAGGTCCACCCATGGGCCGAGGGGGTCCGCCCATGGGTAGAGGAGGTCCACCCATGGGGAGAGGAGGTCCGCCTATGGGTAGAGGAGGGCCACCAATGGGTAGAGGAGGTCCACCCATGGGTAGAGGAGGCCCACCAATGGTGAGAGGTGGACCACCCTTTAGTAGAGGAGGCCCACCAGTAGGTAGAGGAGGGGCACACATGGGAATAGGAGGTCCTGCAGTTGCTAGAGGAGACTTAGATGATATGCACTGGGCAGAGGCTGAGTCAGCAGAGTGTTCAGAGGAAGGAGAACCTTACTGGGAAGAATGGCGGCCTCAAATGAGAGGCATGAGACCCCCATTTCCACCTGGTCGTGGTCGTCCTCCACGTGGGCACCCTGGTTTTATGGCCCGAGGCAGAGGAGGTCCACTTCACCCTATTCACGGTGAAATGGCTCATGAGCCTGTAGGTCATGAAATGGAGTTGGATGATGCCAACGTGGATCAATCAATGCACCCAATGTACCACGAGCACGACCCATATGGCCAACCAGGGCATCCTGATGTTGGAAGAGGCAGGCGACGCATTCCACCTCCGCCCCATGAAATCATGGATCACTTAGAGGAACCTTTGTATGAAGGAGCTGAAGAAGATTCTGAATGGTATCCTCCACGAGGCCCTCCAATGACTCCACACGAAATAATTGACAGGGGGGGAATGAGAAGACGACCTATGGGTCGAGGAATTGCGAGGGGAATGTGGCGCCCAGGTCCACATCATGAGGGATATGAAGAGTATAAGGAGGACCAAGCTTTGGAATATGATCGAGGTGAGGGTGAGTATCGCCGGCCTCCAGCTCCAGAGTTTCCACCTGAAGACTATCGCCATGAAGCCAAGTTCCGTGAGGGGGAGTGGGACAGAGATCGTCCTCTTCCTGAAAGAGAGTATCCTCCCCGCATGCCGCCCCCACCACACCTCAGAGAGGAGCGTTGGGATCCAGAAACAGAGAGACGTCGCTCATATCCATATGATGAAAACGATAGGGCAAGGGGAGAGCTGCGAATTCTTGACTATAGGGATGAGCCCCCATACAGACTGGATGAACCGCCACACCTACGGGCTTCTGATTGGGATAGACCTTCTAGGCGTTCTCCATTACCAGTCAGGACATATCCCGATTATGGTGACCTTAGACCTCAGTACGAGGAGCGTAAGGAAGAGCCACCACCTGCTGGATCTGCAACAGACTTGCCTGGAAGTTCAGTTGAAGCAGCAACCCAAGGAACAAGCGGGGCAAATGTGCTTGCCCTTTCTCAAAGGCAGCATGAGATTATCCTGAAAGCTGCTCAAGAACTTAAGCAAATAAGGTAATTTATTGTCTTCTATTGAATTTTATTTGTTGGAGAATGTGGTAATGATGAGTGGTTGACTGGCCCAAAATAAAAATCCAGCCTAAAAAATGTAATTTATTTTAGGAGCTGTGATCACTCCAAAAAAAGCAAACTCTGGTCTGGCTAAAAACCTGGCTCTCAGTTTGGTTGACATAAACTCTGGTTTGAATACATATTTGAATGCCAAGTGATCCAGAGACCTCTCCAAAAAGCAGGAAGTGGACTGTAACGCTTCAGGCATTTTGTGTTGTTTCCCCCAATGGTTATTGGTGAAGCACCACCACAGAACAGGGGGGGTGAGGTTTTTCAAACAGTATGGTTCATTTGGCACAGAGCAGAGTGAAAGCAGACCAGAAATATAACAAATGTTGCAATTTTGCTCCTGAATTGACCTGAGGATGACAGCATTACAGAAATGCTTTGCAATCCCTCATGCTGAGGTTGGCTTGTTTTTTAAAGGGAATTGCAAGAGGGAAAGACCCCTAGTACTGAAAAACCACAACCTGCATCCAGTGACCTTCTGCCAGACCTACCTGCAGGTCTCCTTGGCTTGGAGATCCCAGCAGATGTTAGGAATGTTTTAAAGGTAACTGAGAGCTACCTTGTTATTTGGAATCACTTCTGGTTGTATGAGAAATTCAATAAAGGAAAGAAACTTAATTCCCTTTAGTTTTATTTACTTTACCGTTTAATGTAAGAGCTTTGAAAGTAATGGCATCTTTTCTTACCAGGGTATGAGTGCTGCTGTTCAGTCAGCTGGTCCTGAATCAGCATCTTGGGAAAGCAAACCTCCTGCTGCTGCTGTAGATTACCAGTCGTCACTGTCTGCTTCAGCCAAACCACCAGTAATTCCTAAAACTGTCGATTATGGACATGGGCATGGTATGTCCAGAAAAGCAAATGTCTTAATTGACACATTAGAGATATATTGGGTGTTAAATCGGCAATCCTGGTGTAATGAAATGTGCTGATTGTAATTTTTTAGAGCTCGGGGCAACTGTAGAGCGGATTGCATATGGTGAGAGAATAGTATTAAGACCTGACCCAATCCCATCAGATCGCCTCTATGATAAAGGTAGGGTTCACGTTGCAATCATTTTCTTATCATTTTTATTAAGTGTTGATTTTTTTAACTGGTGTTTTCTTTAAACTAAATTCCTAGAGCCACTCGGTCTCAGAGATTCCTACAGTCGAGATCTGTATTATGACCGGCGACCAGACCCCTATTTGGATCGCCGGGAGTACAGCAGAGAGAGGGAGTTGTACCGAGATGCGCCTCCTGAATATGAAAGAGAGAGATATGAGAGGGAGCGCTATCATTCACGGGAAAGGGATGAGAGGTATGTACTTTGCTGCTGAATATTCAACCTTATTTTCTGTTTTAAAAAATTCCAGCTTCTCTACTTAAGTGGTATTTTTCTGCTTTTTATTCAAGCACACATACCTTGGTTGAAGAAAGGTACTATCAAATCATGTCAGATGTCTTGATTTGTCTCGACTCTGATGGTTTGAAATAAGGATATAATAAAGAAATAAAAAATGGCGATTTTATGTGCAGGTCTCCACTACCTCCTCGAGGGGCATACAGGGAAAGAGACAAGGAGCGAAGTGGCAGTCGTGACCCAGACGACTATTATGGAAGGCCTGGCTATGACAGACCTCTGTATGAGCGCTCTGGACCAGACCGAATCGGGCCAGATCGCATCGGACCGGAGCGTTACAGCTCGCCTTACTGTACGTTAGATGCACATATGTTAATTAGCATTCTTATTCAGACTTCATTTTATTAAAGCATGTATTTATTTACAATTTTAGTTTGAACAATTTTTGGGGAGTAATAAATGTAACTCTGAAGATTAAAGGATTTCTTTAAAATGCTACAAATACTTGGGCTTAATACAGCCAAGTAAATTTTCAGGTATTAATGAAATTTTTGAATTTGTTGAATTGGAAATATTGCCATTCAGTGGAAAGAAGAGGAGGTTATCCAGAGGACCGAGGACCACACCCTCCCGCTTCACTGCCTCCTCCACCAACACCACCACCTCCTCGAGTCGAGAAGAAGCCTGAAATTAAAAATATTGATGACATCCTCAAAGCACCTGGCAGATTATCTCGACCTGAGAGGGTATTAATTAATTCCTGCAACATTCATTCATGTAACATTAGCATATATGAGCAAGGACTTAAGAAAACTGTATTTTAACAGATTGTTATTATAATGAGGGGCCTCCCAGGAAGTGGAAAAAGCCACGTTGCAAAGCTTATACGGGTATGTAATTCTGTTTTTTAATAAATTTAAAAAAAAATTATCTCAGTAAATATCAGTTTATTTAAGTAAGTCAGTTCTAAAGTGAACGTTGCTTGTTTCATAGATTTAATACACATATTTCAAGTGTTTATTTCTGTTACTTTTGATAATCAATATTTTCATTCATTGACTTGTATTTATTTCATTCATTGACTTGTATTGACTTGTATTTAGAGGAAACAAAAAACTACATTTTTGATTACAAACAACAATTATTTTGGTTACAAACAAATTTTTGAAATTATTCTAAATTTATTTAGGACAAGGAAGTTGAATGCGGTGGCGCACCTCCAAGAGTTCTTGTTCTGGATGATTATTTCATGACGGAGGTGGAGAAAGTAGAGAAAGACCCAGACACCGGGAAGAGAGTCAAAAATAAGGTTGGTCTGGTGCACATGAGATCAATCAAACTGTCTAATCTGATGGATTGTTATGAGTTTAATCAGAATTGTTTTAGTTTAGTGTAAACGATGAGGTGCTCAACAACTGTCTTTCAGGTTCTTGAATACGAATATGAACCTGAGATGGAGGATACCTACAGGAGCAGCATGCTGAAAACATTTAAGAAAACTCTTGATGACGGTTTCTTCCCTTTTATTATTCTGGACACCATTAATGACCGAGTGAAACATTTTGAGCAATTCTGGAGCGCAGCCAAAACAAAAGGCTTTGAGGTCAGTTTTTTCAATTAGTACATCTTCTAAATAGAGACACATGCTGCAAATTAGCTTACTGTATAAGCAAGACAATATAAGCATGGGACTGCTGTTTTATTCAGTTTGTCTATGTTAATGTGTGTCTCTGCCTATCAAATAAACCTAATAAATTAGATAAAAAATTATATCAAAAGATGTTCAGTTTGGTTCCTGCTGGAAAAAAAACACTTCTCTTCCATTTCTAGGTGTATGTAGCTGAAATCACGGCCGACACTCAAACGTGTGCAAAAAGGAATGTCCATGGGCGCAAGCTTAAGGATATAACAAAGGTTAAAAGGATTGCTTCTTTGATCTCAGAGACTAATATAATTAAGGCAACTTTCTCATGTCTTTGGCGGACACAGTTATTTTTAATGGACTTTTTTATATGCAGATGTCCAACAATTGGGAGTCATCTCCTCGTCATATGGTGCGCCTGGATGTGCGATCTTTGCTTCAAGATGCTGCCATTGAGGAGGTAATTTTTTGGTTTTAGTAGATATTTTACTGTTGAAACCCTTTTTGTCAGTGACTGAGCTAAACTTTGATTTGCTTGACTTTTTAGGTTGAAATGGAGGACTTCAACCCTGAAGACGTTCCCCAAGAAACCAAGAGGGAGGAGGAAGAAGAGAGCGATCTGGTAGGACAACAAAGCTCCACCTCTTAGCCACATATTTTCATGTCCGCTTCTATTGAACAAACATACGCAGGATTAATTTTCCAGATTGATCTGTAGTATCAGATCAAACAAAAACAGATGAAATCCCTAAGACTAAGAAAGCACTGTAGTTTTAGTTTTGTAGTTTTTTTACTACTATTTTAATGTTTCTAACTTTATAATGATATTTTAACACAATTTGTATCAAATAGATTTCCCCCTCAATGTAAGATTCCAGTACATCACAAGAAAACATAAGACTAAACCAATGAAAATTGATGCCATCAAATCAAGAGTTATAAAACATGCCACTAAAATGTCCTTACAATATAAGATATAGTACAAGCTACACATAAATACTGTTTTTGTATGTGTATACATCACAATAATTTAAACCATTAATGAAATGTGGTGATCAGCATTGCACTGTTGTAGCTTAAATGCTTCATTGTTTAATTGCTTCGTTTTTTTGCAGATATCTGCAAGTGAAGTAACTTTAGACTTTGAAGGTTTTGTAGACTGAAACACTTAAAACGCATTTAATTTCAAATAATATAGATCAAGGGTGAGCAATCTTTATAATCAAGAATAATTTTGGCCTTAGTCCATCTAAATAAAACTTATTTAGAGCTGCAAATAGGGCATTAGTTGTAAAATATGACATTGTAGATATTTTCACACATATATACTAAGGGAAATTTCATTTTTGAACAACCACTATTTTATTTCTATTAGATTTGGAAATAAAGAAAAACACAATCTTTGAAAGCTATGGTGGATTAAAAAAAATCAAAAACAATTTTCCTAATACTTTTTGTGTCATTCATAGCAATTATTGCTTAAACCTGGATGTGAAAATATACAATTTTGTAAAGTTTATTTTAAATCCTTTTTAGCCAAAGTTATTCAGAACTATTCTGGGAGGTTCAAAGATCTCTGTAATATGGTGATTTTTTTAAAAATTCCTAGCATAATGGTATAACTTTACCTGGGCAGCCTGAATACAGAAATTTCACAGCCAGTACTCAAAATAAACTGCAAACTAGACTTGAAGGAAAACAGACTTACATTTTTTAGTTATATTTACACCATCTTTTCCGGACTATAGAGAACCTTATTATAAGCAGCATCTACAAAGTATTTTTGTTTTTTTAACTGGAAACGTATGTATTTAAGCAGTACCGGGCTATATGCCGCTGGTATCTCCGCCGCTCTCAGTTTTTCACAAGGACGCAGCAGAGGGCTGCATCCTTAATAAACCTGCCGAATTTATTAAGGACGCAGGCCTGTGTCTTCAACGCCGAACCATGGATTTGTTCACGCCGAGCTTACATGCAGTGGGTCTATTTCCCTCCCAGTACTTCCAAATCCTGCTACAGAGCCCCCGGGTGGTTGAAGAAAAATCCACAGAAAAGCCGCACCGGGCTATAAGCTGCATGGTTCAAAGCGTGGAAAAAAGTAGCGGATCATAGTCCGCTACATAATACTGTATTATTTTTCTACATAGAGACCTGTATGGTCAGATTTCCTTGGGATTAAATAAACAAAGCAGAAAGAACAAAGTCAGAAATGGGCTTTTCTGATAATTTTTGGGAAACAAAGACTTCCTATGGATTTTGAACAAATGTATGACTAAAACTGTGGACAGTTAAAATAGTCATTTAAAACTGTCATTAACCTCATGTAATAAATCTATTTGAGGGACATGTAGGTCCCTGTGTTATACAAATACTGATTGACTAATCTGAGTCTCAGTTTTCCACACACAATACATTAAAAGTTCTTTAAATATTTTTGGAGTCCCTATATCCTAGAAGAGAATGTGTAATCTCTTCACACTTTTCTTAGTTTTATACAATACCAACTATATATTTTAAAAATTGTTTATTAAAACATCAAAATATTAGTACCTGTTGTGCAACATGGAAAAATTTATTGTGCACTGGTTGAAATGTTTGACTCTTTTTTTCCCCCTAAATCTTTACCTGTCACATTCAATGACTTTTATGACTTTTGTTTGTCCATAAAAACTACTTATTGTGATCTTTTTATTTTTTTAGAACACTGTACCGTTGTTGGAAACAAAGATGTGTAAGAACTTTGAACATTATGCTAGATCTGTAGCTTTTGGACAATAGAAAAATTTGGGTGTATTCGTCTGAGGGGAAAATTAACTTGGTAGAGTATAATGCTCTATTGCTCAGCCTCTGTAGTTTGTTGCACTTCTATTTTTAAACCTTACAGATCATTGGTTGTTCAGGAATTATGCTTCCTGTAACAACTCATCCCTGCCTTTCTACCACTGATTGAAGAATATAAAATATTACATGGCCATGTTTTCTTTATATGTAGAGCTATTCATCGAGGAGATAAAAGATCAGTACGTGGAGCTTTCTAAGAATGTGTAAAAAGGAAACACCCAATAATTTTTGTGGGGTTTCCTTTTGCTCTCAAATCTTAAAAATGGTTGTAGTAAATTTAAAAATTAGAACTGTGGTGGGCTAAAGCTGTAAAATTAAAACACGAAACATTGGTTGTTCACTGATGAACCTGGAAATGTGGTGTTTTGCGTGTTAGTAGAGGCACTTGACCAGAATCATCAAGTACATAATCATTTAGTTCCAGTGGTCATGTCTTTCAGTGTTTTAACCAATAGCAGAATTGGCTTTATTGATTAAGATTCTGTACTCAAGGAATTTAACTTTGTTTTTAGGCGCTCACTACGTAGACATAAAGTATAAATGCATACAATTTTGATTAAGTAAAATACAAGATAAAAGGAGCAGTAGATGCATGTACAGCCATGTCTTTTTTAAGAAAAAAGAAAGGCAAACATGCTTAATTTGTTGCACGACAGAGTAGCTGACTGATTATTCTGTAAGGTGTTCATTGTGGTCACCAGAGAGGCGACCTACGGAGAAAAGCTTTCTGTTGCAGTTTGTTGTTGCTCTGTAGCAGCAACTTGAAGGTAAAGTGTAAACAGTTGTGTTCAGGATATGTGAGATCTTCAGAAATTTTAGTTGCCCTTTTCCTGACAGTAGATTTGTAGAAGATCAGGTTGGAGAGAATGTCAGCTCTAGTGATCCTTTCTGCAGACTGAATTGTTTGCCGTTGTAGCCTTATTTTGTGTTGGCAAATTTCTTACAAATATTAATTGGCACTACTTTTGCAGTGTAATTTGGGGAAATATATCTGTTAAGATGGAGCTTTTTCATTTTATTTGCCTAATTTAACCTAATTTCTTACAGGTTGAATCTGACATTTTGTGCAGCTTATTTTAGTCTGCAGTTAATGACTTGTAACCAAAAGAACCAGAGGCATATCTTTTTTTTTTTACACTTTTACTTGTAAGACACCTTTTCCTCTACAGGTGGTATACATCCCTCAATGCAAATATGTAATTCATACACAATTTACCTTTTAACACTTGTTTCCATTGGGGTTGACTGTAGGAACTATCGTCTCATAGCTTTTCTAAATTAATGTAATCTTTATTAGTTTGCACATTTTATTTTGTGTACTCAAAGAATAATAAGTTTCTTAGTTTTGTGGATACATATGTAATGAAGGAATCTCCACATGAAAATATAAATTCTTCATCTTAGGGTGTTTTACACCCATAATTCATTTTGTGTGGTTTGAATCAATGTTAAAGTTGTAACTCTTTCCAGTGGTTTGGCTTCTTTTCACACGGAAAACTGAAAGTAAACCAAAACTGGCTACTATAAACTGCTCTAGAAGATTGGGATGGGAGTACTAAATATTACACGGGATGAATAAGAGTAATCCATGTAATCCTCATATTAGTTGTTCTTTTTTGTTGTTTTTTTTTTTTTGTTCTACTTCACGCAAATTTACAAAAGGTTTACCAAATGATTTTGAGAAGCTGTCTGGATGAATCTTTGTGAAAAAGACATTCAGCATTTATCATTTTGTTTAATCTGAATCACCTTTCTAAGCAATGCACATAGGCTACAATAAGACGTTTGGCTCCATCCTGCTGCAAATCACATCACATTTGCACAAAATGTAAATTACAGGGGTTGCAAGGATGAAATCTGAAATTTTGTGAGAATTTGCTTACCACTGTTATTTGACAATTGTTCTATTTCTCATCTACACATTATTAAGAAATAATGAATCTAAAGACAAACATGTTTAACTCTCAAATGTCAAGAGAGATGGTTCTGATTAATATTTAGCTGTATGAAAATGGGTTTTAAATCCATTCAATGACCAGTTTCAATTATTAAAAACCATTAGAGAATAAGTGGGCTCTGTGTATCAGAGTCTGCCAACATTTATTTGAAAACCTGCTGAGGTCAAGGAGAAAGTGGCTGCTGAGCATCATTATGTCTTGTTTCCACTAAGCAGTACGACTCGGGTCGGTGTGGTACACTTATAGTACACTTATTTTATGTGTCAGCGTATTTAGGAAAGCATTTCCACTGTCATAGACTCCTACTGGGGAGGTGGAGTTGAACACAAACGCCTCACGTGTTGACGTGAGGCGTCAACCATTGTTGTATGGCTCTACAACCAAAGGGGGATGAGAAATGGTGCACTACGAATCGGTTGTATTGGTTGCATTTACAATGGAGAAAGACGGAATGGCATACCACACCGACCCGGGCAGGTCCGCTCAGTGGAAATCAGACATAAGTTGCTCACAGAGCCAGTTTGATCTCTACATATATGAAGTTACTTTATGACAAGCTCTTTGACTTATTGACACAGGAGACCGTATTGTTTCACTTCAAAATAAGATAGTTCTGGTGGGCTCCTCTGCTCTGGGTTTAAATCTCTTTGTCACTTTACGATCTTAATAATTATTAATGCACAAATGGCAAACCTGAAAAGTTACTTAATAAATTCTAGACGGCCGATACCAATATTTAACACACTTGAACACTCCTAAAATATTTCTGCTTGTTTGGTTCGGACAACCGGTCCTCCACTTGACCTTGCCTTTTCACCTGCAACACATCAACCAAAGTCAATAAAAGCATCAGAAATTGACTTAGCAACTTGGAGGGGAGAAAATATAACAGGAAAAAGGTTAAAGAAAGCCTAGTATTTGCCAACTACCAAGAGGTCTCTCTTCCTCATGTTGGAGAGTTTCACAGATGTGAATCCTGCTGACTTTATATCTGAACTAAAAATGTCTGCTAAGCATCATCTGTAATATTTCATAGCCATTCGGCTGAATAATTTCTTTAATAGTCAAAATTATGATCTGATGGTGATTCAATATTGAATCTTAAAATGACTAACAAGAGGTTATTTAATAGGAATGAAATGGCATGGTTCACTTAAGAATACAAAGTAGATGCAAGTGGGTTCAATGTAGTCATACATTAAATTTTTGGGTAACACTTTATTTTAAGGGGGGTGAATAAGACTGACATGACACTTTCATAAACACCTATCATGAACATAAATAAGCCTTCATGAATATTTATGACTGTTGCCATAAGGCGTCATTAACCAAGAAAGAAATCATTACTGATATACATTTGTTATAAAAGTATAACTGATTGCACTTTAAAAATTAGGTAACTTTTTGTTATTAAAAGTAAAGTTTAAACAGTAATGATTTCTTGGTTAATGTCAAGTTGTCATAACAAAGACATTTTGAGTAATGTCAACTTTGTATTAAAAGTGCCATAATTTACCGAATGACGCTTTATGACAACAGTCATAAATATTCATGAAGGCTTATTCATGTTTATGAAAGTGTCATGACAGTCTTATTCACCCCCCTTCAAATAAAGTGTTATCAATTTTTGAATCTTTTTCTTTTAAAGAAAGTTCATTTATTTTTGCTGAACTCAGACTTAAGCTTGACTAAACGATAAAATCCAGCTGGTTACTTTAAATGTGTAAGAGAGCAACAACTTTTTGGAATTGACAGGTGAAATTCCAAAGGTTGGCACTCGCTACATGACCTAATCCTGTTTTATGTTTGTTTTTTTTTAGTTTTTTAAAAAGCAAGAAAAGGTGATCAAAAAAAGCTGTTTATTTGTTTTTGTTTCTTCATGTGATAAATGAGATTAGTTTTTATGCATATTTATTTCCTGCTTAGAGATGACAGATGTTTGAGTCCATATGGATCTAAAAATGCAACTCTTATTTATTCACTGTTCAGAATAGTTCCTTTGTTTCTCCAACAGTTGGAGACAAAAAAACATATAATAATCAACATAATTTGGCAAAAATAAGCAACAACTTAGAAATCCAAGAGGCTTAGTTCAACCTTTAGTTGCAACAGTTTGTCAAATGAAAGGATTTTTTTTCATGCCACACATTTTATGAAACATTTGAATATTAATAACCATAATTTATCTTCTGACTTATCATTCTGTAAGGTGTATTTTAATGAAATCCCTTAGATAAAAAACTTTAGACAATGTTGAAATCATAAAACACTGATACATCAGTTATAACGAGATGCCAAAATTGTATTGTTTGGCTCACTGTAGCTTGATTGATTGGATACTTGTGCAGTTAGATGTTTATTGATGAGCATGTAGCTTGAGTGAAAATCTTTGTAGGACTTTTTTACAGCAGGAAGACTGCATCCTTAGAATAAGACACAGCCATTTGTAAAAATAGACCACATTTGTACACTAAACCAAACTTGTATCAAAACTGTTTTTGTTCTTTGTAGAGAGCTTTAATTTGTCAAATTCATCATCAGTTAGCTGATGATCAGTTTGTCACTTATGAGTTACAATATATTTGTCTGCATGCCAGCAGCATGTATGTAGCACTCGTTGTATTGTTTTATCTTCCATTGCAGTGTTATGCAGGTCTTGCTTGTTTGTCCTTTAACCTTTTATAAACCACTTTCCTCTCTTTTCAGCCAGCCCCCTCTCCTACTCTCTCCTTCCACCCCTACATCACCCAGACATTTAACGATTGCAGTGTTTCTTTAATCTAGGGATATCTTCCAAAAAGCAAATGGGAGATGGACACATCTGAGGCCAAACTTGGTAGGTATTCAATATTTCAGATCTCTGTTGTATCATGAAAGCATTGTCCTCTGTAGTATAGATTTCCATTTCCATCTCATAAGTAATTTGTATGTGCGTTTTGTTACTTGGACTGGACCACTAGAATTGGGTTTATTGTTTTTAGCATTGAAAAACCAACATTATCTCCTTAAGAAATTACTGCAAACCATCAAAGTGTTTTGTAGGCCATTATGAACATATCTATCATCCTACAGATTTTAGTTTACAAGTATTTAAGATCATTACTGTTCATGCCAGAACTGATGATATAAAATTTACCCAAGGGCAGACTGTGTAATATTGAGACAAATTGCAAAAAACCCGAGAACTTCATCTGACTCAGTGTGTCAGAACATATATTGAGCGACTGTGTGAGAGTTTTAAAAACACATTTCTTCATATTGTATGTTTACTTACATCCGACTCACTGCACGATCAGGTTGGGGACACAAATGTAGCGTCAAAGTGCAATTTATGAGCAAATCAGCAGCAAAAGAAAGGGTGTTTAACTGTCTGCCACACATGGTTCACATTACCTGGGAGGTCCATGGCTCATTGTCAGAGCATTGGTTACAATTTACATGGCTCAGTTTTTAACTTTCTATTGAGACGTACAATAATATGTGGACATGGCCAATCAGAAGGGGATCCTGCCATTCACCATCTTGATTGGTTTAGCCCAGTGGTTTCCAATCCTGATCATCCAGACTCTCTATCCTACATATGTTCAATCACACCTGATTCAAATGATTGCATGACCTCCTCTGCAGCCATCTAGAGCTGCTGAGGCCTGTTAATCACCCCGGTATCCAAGTCAGGTGTGTGGCAGTAATGAGATACCTAAAACTAAACAGGACCAAGGGGCTTGAAGGTCAGGGATAAGAAGCACTGTTTTGGACTATGATGTGGGCCAAATATTTTTTTGTCTTGATGCACTATTGCGAAATCAGATCACATATTCTAGATCCCTGCAGTGACTCTTTATCAAGGTGATTGAGGGATGATTGTTTGGGCCCAGTGCAGTATTTGAGTACACCAAGAACTCCTTTGTTTGCCAAAGTATTCTAGAGTCAAATTTGACTCAACCCAGCTGACAGAAAACCAAAATATGAAATCAGATGTACAATTGCATGGCTGAAATGGAAAGTAATCAATGTGGTAAAAGGAACTTTCTTCTGACTAGATTTTGCTTCTGCTTCAGTGGAATCTGAAGAGAGTTGTGCATAAACAAATACATAAACCTCAATGAATGGAAGCAATGCTGCAGAAAAGACCACAATTACATGAGAAACTGATGCAGAAAGTATGTCCTGCCACATATTGTAAAAGGTGGTTCAACAATCAGTTGCCCTTATGACTTGCAAATCCCTGACCATTACTTTTCTGTTTTAATTAATGCAAGTACACAAACAGAACTGACAGGATGCCCCGAGTAGATCCAAGCTCTGTATTGAACACTTTACCTAAAAATAATTGCAGAAGTAGAATTAGGTAATTTTTTTTTACTGGGTGGACAAGAGTGACCTTGGCGATAATTTTCCTCTTAATAAAGACAAGTTGGATGGCCTGGTGAGCGGTGGGAAGAGGAAGCGTGACAGTGAACACTTGTCCGGCATAGAGGACTACCTTCAGTTGCCAGACGACTATGCCACACGCACGTCTGCACCAGGAAAGAAAAGGGTAACATTTTTTGTCTTTTTAGGAAAATGCAATTTGAATTGACCAATATTTATTTCATACTCATAATGGGTTTGGTTGGTTGTCTTCTCTGTTAAGGTCCGATGGGCTGATCTTGAAGAGCAGAAGGATGCAGATCGAAAGCGTGCTATCGGTTTTGTAGTTGGGCAAACGGACTGGGAAAAAATAACAGATGAGAGCGGCCAGTTCGCACAAAGAGCTCTCAATCGTACAAAATATTTCTAGGATAGTCTGATTCCTTATTTTGGTTTACAGTAAGGTACGTATGTTTTACTTTTTTTTAACTTTAATTACTGCCTTAGGCATTTCAGGTTTTATTTGAACGATGTTAGATGATGATTTATAAATCCTAAAAAAAAACTTAAAGACTAGTATCTTTTATCATAAGAATGTTTTTTATGGACTTTATTTGAAGTCTATAGGGTACTTTCCTACCATAGGTGTATTTTATGCTGTGGGTTGCACCAACTCCTCAATTTAAAGACAGTTGAGTTGTATTGCTTTGTATTTGCTTTAGATGAAACTACACAATCAGCTTAGTTTTACTGAAAAGGTGTAATATCTATGGCCATTAATGGTGTATCTCCATACAAACTAGCCACAGTTTTCAAATTAAACCCTAAGCCTTTGGTGCATCATGGCTAAGTAGAAACGCTTGTTTACAATGTTTGTCACTGCTTTTAAAAAATTCTCACATATTTGAAGGCTGTTAACACATAAGAATGGAATATTTTACCTTGTTCTATTTTGACAAATGTTTACTTGTACAAATTGTCTTTCCTTTCAACTCAGTTGTTTGGTTGATGGGGAGCAATTGTAATGTTAGATGCTAGCTGTGAAAGTATTGTGCATTGAATCAAACATCTTTAAATTTACTCATATGACGGAGCTTGTTGTTGCTTAAGATTTTAACCTTTACTGTTTATTGTAAACATGTTTATCATTAAATAACATTATTTGCTTTCCACAGGTGCCCAGAATGTGAATATGCTCCAGCTCCTTGACAGTGAAACATTCGTCAGTACAATATTCCCAACAGTTATCAGTAATTTTTGTCACTTCACTAATAATTATAAAGAACACATTTTTCTTTTTTTCCCTCTGAGATGTGTTGTAGTTAATGAACTGTGCTTATTTTGTTTAAGTATTCAAGCATCTTTTACCTTTTTCTCTGTTTTATACTTCATGTACTGTATACCTGTAACACTGTTTCTTAGTCAATGTGTTGTAGAGAAAAAATAAAAGGTTCACAATATTATACACTAATAAGATTTGTCAGTGGGGTTTCATAATGATGCTCGGAGAATTAGCTGTGTTGCTTTATGTTTGGCAAGACTTTTTGTTCAGTTTATTGCTAATCTACAATGAAAGTATCGTCTCTGTACATTCATGTTTTGGCTTTGAAGTCACAATCTCCAGACTAAGACATCTATCAACTGTACTCATCTCTTGTTTGTCTAGGTTCCCTGTTATGCAAATGAATATTTTTGTAATATTTTGTGAACATGTATATATTTTTATATAAACCGATCCAACATGAAAGTAGGTTATTAATAAAGATGTTTAAGTCCCATCTCCTGTAACTGCCACTCTTAGAGTTCATTGGCAGTGCATGTTACAAGGTGGTGATGAAAATATTAAAGTAAAAACCAGCCAATTCCTTTGAATAAATAGTGGACACTTCTTATTTCTCATCCAGTGCTGTGAAAAAGTAACCCTCCCCATTACATATTACTTTTCTTTTTGCATTTTTTTTAATGTTTCAGATCCCCCAATCAAAATTAATCAGACAATAACTTGAGTAAATGGTGTTTTTGAGTATGAATTAACCTAAACTTACACCATTTCGAATCAGTTATAAGTCTGACTTTGGGTAAAACATTCCAAAATATTAGTTTTGTTTTATTAAGGCATTTAAACTGGATGGTGTTCTTCGGATCATTATTCTGCTGCATTATCAGAATGTGCTTGAGTTTAAGGTCATAAACATGGAAAATTTTTCTCACCACTATTTCATGTTTTATATATTTGATGGTGATTAACTTAACTCTATAATCGTAGAAAAGGCTCTGCAACCTGTTCCTGACTAATGGATACCAGTAACTTTGACTAAGGGTTCTTGAATTTCTATTTAAATCAGGACATGTTACATTGCCTTTTCAGACCTTTTTGCCCACTTTAAAATACTTGCAATTTAAGTAATTTGTTCATTCTTAAGTATTTCTTTTATTCCATTATAAGGAAATTGATTCTTATAATGGATTGTTGATGATTGAACAAGGGGCCAATAACTGTCATACAAAGGCCCAGGTTGTTTGGGAAAAAAATCCCATAATAAATGAAATTGTAATTGACAAAAATAATTAAAATTTCATTTAATGAGGGAAAAACACATTGTTCAGTTATGCTAATCCAATATTAAAACTTCAAAATATAGGTGTCAAGAATGGAAGAACAAGAAAAGCATAAGGGGATAAACTGTCTTTGGTGGTGTTTAAAATTGACCTTTTTAATGATTCAAGAAAAAATGATTTTGGAGGGAAAAAAAACAAGCGCATAATTTTTCTCTTTTTATATGAAAAGTTTTATTGCTTATTGTGATAATCGTAGTCACCAAGAATTTTATTCCAGTTAAACTTAGATTTTTACTGACAACAGAAAGATGAACAAATATGCACTATGTAGACATGTGCTTTTGAGCACACATTTGCCTTCAGCCTCCGTAAAACTCTGTACATTTGGTGCCCACTGCTGAACAATAGTTTCCACTATATCACCTTCTTCAAATGCTACTACTCATTAAGTCCTATGGTAATTGTTTCAACTGAACTGGTTTACTTTTTTACAGTGTAAAAGTCATAAGAAATATGAGTCATTAACATTTCAGAGGTACTGTTTGAACGCTAACATATTGTATTTTTCCACGTTTGTGATCATGAGGTGAACCATGATCTACACAGATTGGTGTTTTCCTTTTTTTCTGTCTTGTTATATATAGTCTTAATAGGTCATGAATGCAATCACCCAAATGGCAGATATCCAAACAATACTGCAAACAGAACGTTTCAATACATTATCTTATAATCTTCATATTGAAAAATGTATTTACTTATAGCAATTCAATCCATTAAACAAATTTATACTTTTATTAATTATTTTAACAAATTCTTCACTGCCTGGCCAAAAAACAAAAAGTTGCCAAACCAAGTAATTACGTTTAAACCTCCTGTTGGATAATTAGTGCATGGTCACTTGTCTCCTATGGTAACATGTTATTTAACCCCTAAAGATGCAATGAGTAGCTACTCATTTCTTAAACAACCATGTCGAAAGACGCATCCTGTGGTTGTGGAAAAGATGTTGGTCTGTTTAAGAAAGGGGAAATCACTGGCACCAAGCAGCGAAAACATCTAATGTGATAGGAGAAACTACTAAAAATGGGTTAAAAACTATTAAATGCCAGTAAAAATATTTCTATGTGCACAATGCAAAGGGAATCCATTTGATTGGGAATCAATAGCTGTGTAGCCATAAGAAAACCATTAATAATTTAAGCTAACTGGAGAAAAAAAATAAGATGACTCCGAACCAATGGAAGAAGATCATGTAGTCTGAAGGGCCCAGATTTACCCTATTCTAGAGTGATGGGCACATCGAGGTAAGAAGAGAGGCAGATGAAGTGATGTACTCAACATGCCTAGTGTCTACTGTACCAGCCCCTGGGGGCAGCCCTGTGATCCAGGGTTGGTCAGATTTAGGTTTACAACATTATGAGGTCAGCTGACTACCTGCAGTTGCTGAATAATCAGGTTATTTTGTCAATGAAGTTTTTTTCTCCCTGATGTCGTCTTGAAATAAACCTATGCCAATGATTCATTAGACTAATTGTGAAAATCGTCCAGGGAACATGGGACATAATTTTCACAAATGGATCGGCCATCATGCAGTTGAGACCTTAATCCAATTGAGAATCCTGGGGATATGCTGGCCTTGAGAAGTGGTCAGACTCTCCCATCATCAAAACAAGATCTTGGTGAAAAGATGATACAAAAATGAATGGAAATAATTTGTGATACAGCAGCAGCTTTTCAAAACATTGCCACAGCAAATGTGTTTTGTAATCAAAGCTAAAGGTGGTCCAACAAAATATCACAATTTTTTTGGCCAGGCAGTATTTGTTTCAGTGTAGTTTGCCAATTTCCGTATTAGCATACACAAAAGGAAAACTAAAATTCAGTTTAATATGAACCGATGTGAATTCCTTTTGAGAGTTGAAATCACCATCTTCATAAGGCTTTTCGAAAGAAGAAGGCTTGAAGTGCACTAAAATGTCAGGTGGTCGCTCTGATTTTGGACCAACACCAGCAGATGACATGACACCCAAAGTCATTGCAGACTGGAAACGTAACATTGGATCTGAAGCAACTTCAATTATATTCCTCTTCACTTTTCCTCCAGACTCTGGGATCTTGATTTCGAAATTAGCACATTTTAATTCAGTCCACTGGACAACAGTCCTGCACTTTTTCTTCTTAGCCCAGGTAAGACTCTTCTGATGTCTGTGTTTCAGGAGTGGTTTAGCTCAAAGACTGGAATAGTCATAGATCATTATTTTGAATATATATATATTTGGCGGCTCTTGAAGAACCAACTCTGGACTATCTATATCTTGTGAATCTCCCCCAAACTCTTGAAAAATCCTTTGCTTCACAGTTCTCTAAAAACTAAAGTTAACCCTGTTGCTTCTGCACTTTTTTTCCTACAACACTTTCATTCAGCGCAACTTTCCATTAATATGCCTAGAAACAGGGTTTTGTGAACAATCAACTTTTGTGGAACTGACCTTTTGACTAACACTGACTGTATGCTTGATGACTTATCAAGTCTGCAGACTTAAAGAGGTCATAACATTTCTTTTGCTGAAATCATGAAAGTACAAACTTTATTTGGTAATACTGGAATTTGAGATTTGACTTTACCTGGTTTGGTCTCCAGAAAACATAGGAGAGGTCAGGTCATTTAGTGCTTCCTAGAAAGAATGTAAGGAGGCCCCACTTTCTTTCAGCATGGGTAGCTACATCTAGTGTATGTAATTTAATGGCATGTAATAGAAAAAAAAGACAATGGTGTTATCAACATTTTTCTTTTCCATGTATAAACTCTTCGAAGACGGAAGGAAACCCAGGGTTTGAATTTTCCCGATTTTAATCTGGATTCGTCTGCCTGGATTCCCTGAAGCTAGAAGAGCAGAGAGCATTTCTCCAGGAGACATTTTGCCTGAGTACCAACAGAACAAATCCAACCTGATGAACTTATGGTAAGTATGGGAAGAAAATGTGCTAGATTTAATCATGTAGAGTAAGTTTTGAAATTGTATTCATCTAAATAAAATGTATTTTCTATGTTAAATATTAAATATTTTGCTCTCCGGTGTGGACCTTGTTTTGTGTGCATTTTGAAAAGGTCCTTCACAAATCTGGATTTTATTTATTTGTTGTTTTTTTATGTTACCTCAAGTCATGTTAAAGATTTCCTTTTAATACAAAAAATATTTAAGATCACTCACTGAGTTGACGTTAGTAGCTTTTGTATAGTAGTAAGAAGCTGAAGCTACACAATCAACCATTACTCTTCCTTGTTCTGACATCCATATTACTTACCGTCCATATATTTGCCTTTTCCCATTTAAAACAAAATTACTCGGTAAGTCCACACTGTGGCACAAGATGCCTTTTTGGCTGGTGTTCATCCAAAGTGCTGACTTTTAAATTCAGGTGGAACGTCACTGTCCAGCTTGCAGATCACCTTGTAGATTGTCTTCTTCCAGGATGGGTCACGATCCCTGCCCATTGAAATTGCAATGTAAAACTCTCTCAGTGTAATCTCAGCCACTTCAAGGAATCGGTCAGGAACCTAACGATGCATACGAGAAACATTGGAGTCAAACAATTTTCTAAGTTGTTGGCTCTAAATAAAAACTGAAGTAAATGAACATGATGCTCTTAGGTATGTTCTGGTATTTTATATCAAGGTAAGTAAAGACTTAGTAAAGAGATGTAGACAAACCACAGCAGTCCATTTAAATAATTTCTTGACCTCTTGCATGCAAATTGCAGCTAGTTTAAATTTTGTATACTTCAGGTCTATCAGTATTATAAAAGCATTAGTTGTTTTCTATGCACCGTTGTAAGATTCTTTAACATGAGATCAGATGGTGTTATAAACTCAACCAGAGGCAGGCAATCTTACCGTAAACCTACTTTTGAAATGACTTATTTTTTTCAACTCTGTTGAAAAAAATAAGTCATTTTTTTAGGCATTTATTTTTTTCAACTCTGTTGAAAAAAATAAATGCCTAAATCTGACTAGTTGTTAAAGGGAAATCTTTCAATTGTCGTTTGTTTTATGGATGGCACGTTTATAATGCATTTCTAATAAACCACAAGTCAATTTCTAATTTGATAAAAAGTGGTTTTTCGCAACGAGCACAGTGCAACTGCTTGACTGGTCCTGTGTACAAAATAATTGATTGCATTTCTTGTTTTAGATTATTTGGTACTTTAAGTTTCAAAGTGAATTCCAAAAAAATTACTAGACTTGATGAAATATGATTCTATCCAATAGTTTATTCTTTGACATCCTAATTGATCTTGCAAATATGAAACCTCATCCAATTTCCACAGCTGAACATTGTTGAGCTGTGAAAGAATTTGTCCCTTGTTTTATAACAAAGAAAGCATTACATGTTTTAATTGTACGTCAAATACTTTCTGGAGTTTTCTTCTTTCTAAACTCAAAAGCTGTTTGTGCATCAGAGTTGTGGATGAACAGCTTCTTAACAGTACAGGATCTCTGTTACAGTGATGTATTTAGTAATATTGCTGTTTGAATCATTCCTTTCCTTTGTATCTGCCAGGTTTGCACTTAACCAAATGCTTTTCATAATGAAACGTAACCTAAATTTTTATTTTGTTAAATCTGCACAGTGTTTGTTGATGTATGAGATCTATGCTGTAACGCAGTGGTGCCCAAAGTGCGACCTGAGGGCCTTTTTTGCCCCACAACCTTATTTTGTGCAGTCCTTGTCCGTCCACAATTCAAGACCAGTACACATTTTCCACTCTAGCAAACTTGCTTATATTCACTAGATTTACATTTGCAGTGACATATTGAAATCTTAAGATGGAAAAATGTTAGGAACAACATTTGGCAAAATAACCAAAATATTACTGTCTCTGAAATGAAGAATAAAAAAAAAACTGTGAAGACTCCCAAACAACATTTAGACTGCATGGATTTCTAAAATATGCTGTTGAAGTCCAGGGTCCACAGTTTACATATTTGTAAATTACCTTTAACAGTAAAGCATCTTTATGTTTTTAGACTTTGAGCAATTGAGAATTTTGACTCATGGCAAAATGTTTGGACACCTCCGCTCTAATATTTTTTGCATAAGCCTACTAAGGCCGTCTTTAAATTTTTAAACGTATTTTGTTAATATACTCACTACACTCACTGCCCTACATTTTTATAGTGTGTTTACAAATGTTTCCTAGGTTTTTAGCAGAAATATTCTGAATTATTGATTTTTTTTTTTTATGCATTTTCAACTGCAAAATTTGTTTTCTATGTAAATTCATCTTAGTTGGATGCAGATTATTCTACAATTGTTTATTTCTAAGCCTTACCTCTGAAGCTTCAGAAGCCTTTTTAATGCTGTAGTGTATTACTGGTATATGTAAAGAAAGGTATTCTGATTAAACCCATGCACTGAAAAGGACAAAAAAAAATATTTTTTCTGTCTTTTTCCAAATTGGATTTTAGCTGTTTTCTCCGTCTGCATAAGCAAGCTCTGGAGATAATGGTAAATTTGTAAACTGCCTTCACAGCTCTTCCAGCTATCTGAAAATTTAAGTATAAGACAAAGGAAAGATAAGATTCATTAAAAATTATTCTGCCCTGTAATAATCAATTTATAGCAGCTTGAAATTATTTATCGGCTGCAGGTTAGAGAAGTGCTAAGACAAACAAAGTGGACACTTGCCTATCTTAAACCAACTCCAATCAAACAATTTCTCTCCAGTCATGAACTGGGATTAAGAAACTGCATATTTGATCCTCTCCCTTCTTCAGTATGTAACCACAATGGCTTTTAAAGGTTGTAAAACCTCTGAGGAATAACCACTGGGCTCGGGTATCTTTCGGTTCAAGCAACTAACCCATATTAGCCGACACTGAGTGCTCATAAACTGAGCAAACGACCCATTTGGACAAACTTTAGTGGCAGTAATAAAGACACAATGATCAGATTGTGCTCCTTTTGATGACATGAAATGTATGATTGCACCATGATGTAACTAGATTTTTTTTAGCTCCACTATATAGACATAATAAAGTTTTCTTCCTTATGTCTATATATGCCCCATTAAGCTATAATCTACTTGAGCCTCCCTTTATAGAAACCTATTCTCTTTTGTGCCATTTCATAGACGCCCGGATGTTCCTGGATACATTTAGATGACAAAAAGCTAGCTTCTCATATCAGGAAAACAAGTTGTGCCCCAAACTAATGACCTTTTGTTTATTTTATCTCTCTTCATGAAGAATTTGGTAACTTTTGTATGCCATCTTGTGTAAGAAAATATGGTCGTAATCATGTGATTCTGGTTTACAGATTTTCCTCTAAAGTAAAAAGCCAGGTTTTTTTTAACCATGTGTCATCACCTAGAGTTAAATGTAAAAAAAAAAATTGCATGGAACATTCTTCAGTGCAGATTTTTTTTTAAATTGTTTTTATAGTTGTTTAAGCAGATAAAACCGAGGCAAATTTAGTAGTTAATTTGATAGTTGACAGTTAAATTCTTATTTTGCAAGATATAATTAATCAGGGCATCAGATCTGTTGTAATGTATAGAGGAGGTGCTTGCCTAAGTCACAGTGCGTAATTGAATTATCACCATTTACAGGTCATAGCCTCATAACAATCGCTTCCCTTTACAGAAGGGATGCAGACTTTTGGGCATGTCACAAGCAACATACAAACTTCTTGAATACCAGTACAATATAAGATATCTGATAAAGTCTGACATTGTAGTTGCAACTTTTTTTTTTACTAATTTAAAAGTCAGAATATTTCTACTGTCCTTTCTTTTCTGTTGTAATTGGTTACGATTTCCTACATGTCACAAAAATGTAAACTACACTACAATTTATTATACAATTACTAATTGTTGCACTTGTTATTGTAGTTTTTAAATCTGTACAATTAGGACTGTGATGAATTTGAACAGAGGAAAAAATACAAACCAATATAGAATTTATAAACTCAATGTGAAAACTTTGTGCCTTTATAAATAAAATGAGACTTCTAAGAAGTCCAGCTGAATATTAAGTAAAAATGTATTTAAATTCTAACAAATAAGGGGGGAAATGTAAAAAAAAAAAAAAGAATGCTGCTTAATCAGATAAAAAATTTTTAGCTTACTATTACTAATTTCTCTGGGCTTTGAGAGTCATAAGATCATCCTCACCTGGAAGTCGTTGGCTTTGTTGTAGTGCATGTTTAGAGATCTGAAGAGGTCTGATTCTCTGCTTACAGTCAGATCCCTGACGTCGGCCGCCCCCTCCAGGAGAGCGCTCCGGGCAAACTTCTCCATCTGGATGTAGTAAAACTCCCGGAAGTTGCTGAACCACTTGATGAGCTGGGAGGTGATGCAGCGTGTGAACTGTGGACGACACACACACCGGGTAAGTAAAATAATGAAATGTGTAACTGGACACTTGATTGCGAACATTTTAGATGTAAAAAAATGTTTAATTAAATAAAATGATGCAACTATTTTACCATGTTGTTGACTGCTGTTTTTTTAAATTTTATTCAGGATATTGTGCAAGTTATAAATCTCAAGGTTTATAATGTGGTTAGATTTGAAAAATGTGTGAAAACATGACACTTGAAGCAAAACGTCAAATTTGTGTTTTTGTTTTTTTGGGGAGGTTTGCTAGTTTTCTACAACAACTTTCTTTTTGGATGTTCATCAGGTTTTACTCACCTGCACATCATGGAAGCACATCCTCAGCACCACTGAGCTCGGATAGCGAGTGTAGAAGAACATGAGCTTTGCTTTCTTCAGGTGGTTTGTTGTCAGACACTCCTGAAATACACCATCGTTAAGGAAGAAATCCATAGATCTAAATAAAAATTATCTTAAGTTGTCATGGCTAAAGAGATATGTGGTTTTCTTTAGACTAAAATAAGGAGCATTTAAAAATACAAGGTAACCATACCAGATCTAAATGACTCATGAGCGTCTGAAGGATACGTTCAACACGTAGAGGTTATTTTTTTCCAAGCAATCTGGTTCTAACTTCACATGCGGGAGCTGGAGGCTTTCAAGAATCACCTGATCCACCGGCACGGTGTGTGTGTGAGGGCTTCTCACAGATCTGGAGGTGACCTTTGATTTCACTTTGACCAAATTCCAATACGTGTCCAATCTTGGCTCACCGCCTTCACAGCATCCACCAGGTAAACATTTCAAACCATGCCGTCGATGGTGTGTGATGTCGTCTTGCTCCGATGCTTGTTCAGGCTCACTGCTGAAGAAGATGGGAGATTTGGGGGTAAGAGGAGCCACCGATGTAGACTGGAGGATGAAGTTTTGCGGCCTTTCCAGCTCTGGCTTTTGGACCACCAGAGACAGAGCTTCTGTTTGGACGTCTGGGAGCAGAACCTCTGCTGTCCCACATCTCAATCTATTATCCGTGCACTCTGCCAAATGAGGAGGGAGAGTAGTTTCTGAATTCTCCATCTCAGGTGGGGTCTGTATAAGGGGCATGCTTTTGAAAATGGAGTCCACACTCCTGCTCACAGCTCGGGTCAGCTCGCACTTTAAAATGTCTGCCATCAGCTTCGCCCGATCCGGTTTGGAGCCAAGGTGGCCTAGCGTCGCCTTCTTCCATTCCTGATGAATTTTACCTGGACTGCTTTCAGATTCGCTGCGGGACTTAGAAAGTACCTCATCTGTAGATGCTTCAGATGAAACGCTCCATCTGGGAGACTTCTCATCTTTGCAGACGGGACTGAACTTCGTCCTAACCTCTCTGAGGTACCGGTGGCTTTCGCTCAGGCTTTCAGTTCCACTCGTTCCCACGTGTCTCTGATGTAAAGCTGCCGACACGTCGACCCTTTCCTCTCCCTCCTGCACGCAGCCGGTCTCCTCGTGCTGATTTGGCATCACATCTGTGCAGGTTATACCTTTGATGATGTTCTCAACTCTGGCACGCTTGGCTTGATGGCCGCTGTTGAGACTCCAGTCGTAATGACTGGACAAAGCAGGAGACAGAGGTGTTCTTGTGCTCCCTGTGGACAGATTATACTCCACCGGGATGGGACACGATAAACCCGAAGCGGTGTTTTCAATCCTGTGAATCAGTCCCTTCATGTTCTTGCTGTCCTTGTGTGAGGTGTAAAAACCATCTGAATCTGATGGCGGCGGGTCAGGGTGACTGGGGGGCAGATGGTCTGCAGTGCAGCCGGCCAGGCAGACGTCGCTGGAAGAATACATACCTTTGCTCCAGAAACTCATGCTTTCACAGCCTGAAAAGAGTGGGAAAATGTGATAATTAACAACGTGATGTTTCATTATGAATATAAGCATTTTTATTCGTCTTACTCACCGAGCCAGAGTTGTAATAAAGAACGGATGGCGTACCTGAGAGGTGCACTAAGAGACCATGGAGGGTTTTGAAGCTCGCAGGAGGATGGGGCAATTATTTATCTGTAGTGAATCTGCTAAAAGCCCCTCAAAGAGCTGGAGGTGTGGTCTAACACACGCCTGACACACATAGACCCACCTCAAAAAAATTATTCTTGGATTCAATTATTACATTTTTATACTTTACTTGCATTTTGTTTGTTTTATATTAAAACGGCAAACGGCAATATATATACTTTACTCTTTGTTGGTGTCTGAAAAAGACCAAAAAAATCAGAGAAAGTGATGCATAGTTATCTTATTTTGTTATGGTGTACATTTGTATTCAGCTCCTTTTGCTCTGGTACTCATAATTTAAATCCTTTTTTTTTTTTTTTTTTGTCAAAAAAACCTTCATAAGTCACAAGATTAGTCAAGGGGGGGAAAGGTCACTCTGTGTATAACATTATATAAGTCTTGAAAAAAGTTTTTCTGCAAACATAGATGTTTGTAGTCATCGAAGAAAGCAAGAGAGTTGAACATGAAGCCCAGGAGGAAACGTGGCTTTTATGGACGAGTGACAAAAAGGCAGGACACAAGTCTCCAGCCAGAGACCAGATTTTTATTTTATGACCTACATGTACTTTTCCGGTATGTACTGGAAAAGTAACTTTGTGCGTAACTCTACGTGCACAATCACAATGGTAAAACAGTGATGACAGCATCTTTCTGTGGGGAGACTTTGTTCTATAGAGAACTTGCATCTGGATGCAAAGATGACGAGCTAAATAGTGACTGGTGAAGGTTGATGCATCGAATTGTTCAGATCTGTGAGCTGCATTGAGTAGATATAGTTTTTAACTCAACCATCAGGCACAAGATATTTTATTATGACAGAAGCAAACAACTAAGATCATTTTTAATATAAATGTGGTGTCCCACAAGGCCCAGCGCTGGGGCTACTGTTGTTTCTATTATCCAATATATATTTTCCTTCTACCAACACATTTGCTGATTCTTAAGCCAAACCTAAAATGCGTCATATCAAGTGCTATGTTAAAATCATAACTGTCTGGGATAAAAACACAGGAGCAGAAAAGCCGATCTCGGTATAAAAAGATGGTTCGTCTGAGGTGGGGTGCGATTGATATCTACCCCGGCACCGCCCGCTCCGTGCTGCGGTCCCTCCACTCCGGGGCGAGATGCGGCGGTTCCTCCCAGCGGGAGCGCCGCTGTGCTGCGGGGGCCGTGAGGTACAGCTCGCTTCCTTCTCCCTGGTTCCTTCAGCTTCCACAAACAGGGCGGTAAAGTTGGCCTCCTGCAACCGAGATGCTGTCACGGTCCCCGTGTGTTTACCGCACGCTGAGTCGGTCCCTGTCAGCGGCGAGCCAGGTAAGCAGACGGGAAGCAACAAGACGAGCTAAACCGGGTTAAACTGCAGGCTGACGACCAACAGACTCGAGTCTGACGAGAAGCTTGAAAACAGAGTCAACTTTGCAAAAAGAGGGGATAATAACTTCATAGCGACCATGTTTGACTTTTTTTCTTTGCCACCAATGTAAGGGCTTGTTTGTACCGAGTAATATGGAGAGTCCAAGGAGGTCAGTGAAGATCCGAGAGAGAAATACGGAAAAAGGGTCAAAATTAGGACTAAGTGCCTTAAATGTGTCAAAAAACGAACCGAAGAGCATGAAAAGTATCACCACCACAAATTATAAGGAAATTTAAATGTGAGATGTATACAGTAAAATGGTCCAAAAATACTTTTTAAAAAATGTAGTCATATTAACACCAACAAAAAAATATAAACAGCATAAAGATAAAAAAAAGTATTTGAACACTCAGATAAGTAAATAGAAATAATGAAGTATAAAAATGTATTTTATGCATTAGTTAAAAATTTTATAAACATAAAATAAGAGTAAATATAGACAAAAATAACAGAGTTACTGAGATTTAATCACCAGTCTACAAATTTGATTTGAGCCTTTTACCAAAAATAAAGTGCAAAGCAATGATTCTGCTTTTGCAATGAAGTGTCCTGGATTTTAGTTTTCTTGTGGTGCAAATAGAAAATGCTCCAATGTGCTGCATGTGCTTTGCATAAAGTGGATGGGCTAATAAGGAAAGAGGACACAGCCTTCACATTCTTAAAACTGCATCTCAAATCAGTAGCTAGATGGTTGAAACTGCTTCTGTCAGAAACCCAACCAGTCTAATAAATATGTATAGCACATTTTCAGCAACAAGTCTGTTTTACATCATAAAAACATCAGTCAGCAGTTAAACCAACCACTTGACAAAGAAACACAGAATGTAAATGAGAGTGAAGATATGTTAAAGTTATACCAAAAGGTTGTTCATTGCTACAGAAAACACTGGAGTCACAGAGCAATAAAACATCGACACAGAGAGACATTTGAGCCTCAACAGTGAACATGTGTAAAAAAAAAAAAAAAAGGTTTGAATAACAAGTCCCAGATTCACTTTCTGCTGATGTAGCCACAACAAGCCATGGTGGAATTCATTTTTGACTACAAAACATTTTTCTGGCATAATTGAAGCATAAAGGTAACTAAATAACATCTCAGCTTTTTGCAAAATTAAACTAAAACCTGGTGAAACTTTATGGCTGCATGTCCGTGCAGGAACTGGAAAAGTACATTTGGTTCCACTTTGACTGACTCCACCCTCCTCAGGCATCCCACATCAATTGATTTTACATGAGTGGCTCCACCAGACTTGGACCGGTGATACTTGCGGAGCCAAGCCCTGAGCGCGCACACACACACACACACACACACACACACACACACACACACACACACACACACACACACACACACACACACACACACATGCACACACATGTATGAGTCATGTCCATTGTATGGCGTTCAGCAGTGGTGGAGCATACAGTGGTTCACTGGAAAATGAGGTGGTTTAGCTGGTTGTTAGCTCTAAAAGTGTGTGAGAAGAGGAGCAAATGATTCTTTACCATTTTTATTAAAAATATATTTTTTAAGTTGTGTTAGTGGTTTGTTAATCGGTTTGGGAGCAATTAAGAGATGTGAGCAACCTAAAATAGTCTGCAGGTTAAATAAACATTAAACACATTAATTCCAAATGAACAACTTGACATGACATGAAAGATAAAAAAAAGACAGACAACGTGACAGTTGGCACAAATATGTAGCAAAATAAAATCCTAGAAATAATTATGGAGTAAGTTAATAATTATGGAGTGTTTCATTGAAACAAAATAAATCTAACACTCACGTTCTCCTTTTTAAGGTTTATAATTTGGGTATTCAACAAAGCTTGTTGGGTAAGATAATTTCTAACTATACTATGAGAAAGTCAGTAATGCTGCTTCTTTTCATGGTTGAAAAATGTTGTATTTTATTGATTTTTTTCTTTTCTTGACTTACTTTAAGGTCACTCAATCTGCAGCCAATTCGTTTACAGGAAATCTCAGCTGTAAGTTTTCTGATCATTTCCTCTTTTGATTTTCAGCATTTTTCTTACCATCAAACATTTCATCAGAAACCTATGAGATTAACACATTTTGTTAGCGAGTCAGTTGCGTTGTTAAAATGTTTCGCATTTGATTTTAAAAAGTTTTTGCTGAATTTGAACCACAATCTTCTTTTTCACTTTAAGGCGTCGGTATCTGGCCCCATCAAATGGATTCCTCTGCAGGTGTTTTAGGACGTCTGCTGTTTGCAGTACGTATCAGTCTTAGTATCTTGTTTAAAACTGACTCTACTTGCTACTTTTTGTTACTCGTGATGGGTCTGAATTTATACTTTTATGGTCTTTCTTGTACAGACGACGAATTGGTCACAGTCAACACGCCTCCATTCGCCGAGTCAGTCACAGAGGGCGATGTAAGGTGGGAAAAGGGTTAGTATTTATCAGCTTAAATAATATATTGTATAGTTTTCTGCTTATGAAGTGCCACTCAGTTTCTTTTGGGTTTTTTTTTTTTTTTTTTTTAAGCGGTGGGTGATTCGGTAGCAGACGACGAAGTGGTGTGTGAAGTCGAGACCGACAAGGTTGGACATGAAAAAACTAAACTCAAACCTACGTTAACATTATTGTTATAATGCAGTTAAAACATCTTTACTCTTCTCTTCCAGACGTCAATTCAAGTCCCGACTCCTGCAGCTGGTGTGATCGAGGAGCTGCTGATCCCTGATGGAGGGAGGGTGGAAGCAGGAACCCCCCTGTTCAGACTACGGAAAGGAGGTTTGATTATCTTAATGATGTTTGTAGGTTTTACAACATGAAACAAGCAACAATTTTTTTTATATAACATACTAACTGGTAAGGTGGTTGGGATTGTCTGATTTTCTCCTTTCCTGGTTTCTTGACATATTGTGGCTATTTTGTGTCAGTTGGTAATTTGGAATCTGAAAAAAAATCTCAGATGGTTGATCAATCACAGTTTTGATCCACGTCTATATGATCCACTTGGCTCAGATGACGTAGTATTGCAACATGTCTGACTGTAAAGTCACTGAAAGAGTCCGTAGGTAATATAACTGATTGGATCAGACATTTTCTTTTCCAGTAAGCTCATTTAGATAAAACTGTCATCATTGTTTTGGGTCCCAAGGATGAAAAATGAAGTGTGATCTTATTTTTAGTAGGTTAAATTATTGCGATGGTGTTTATACTGGTCACTCCAAAAACTCAATCATATAGCTACAACTTTTGTGAAATACTGTAACTCTACAAAAATCAAACCTATTCTTAACGGACATTACAAATAAATGATCATCCCCTATGATATTTTACTATTTGTAACATTTGTATTAATTGTTTTGCTTTCAAATTTGTATTAATTGTTTTGCTTTCAAATTTGTATTAATTGTTTTGCTCACTGCATCTTTGACACAATGTGTTGCTTGGTAAGTATGTGTGAAAGGTTTTTAATAAATTTGTATTTTATTTCAAGTGTCTTAATTCAATGTGAAAAAAAATCTAATGTTAATATTTGTTTATTTAAAATCACTTGTGCCAAGATTCCTATGAAATAAATGTAAATTAAGCTTTTTTTTTTGTCACTTTAACATTTTTAATAATGCCATGGGTGTATTTGTATTCATATACAAGAAAAAAACTCATAAGGCTTGTATCTAACTTCTTAAGCTGCTCCAGCTGCCAAAGCTGCTCCCTCTGCAGCTACAGAGGACATCCCTCCTCCTCCACCTCAGCCGTCCTTTTCTGCTCCTCTGCCACCACCGCCTGCTCCACCCCCGCCTGGTGACTACTGCACTATTCACACCATCAGTTATTAATTACATGGACACGTTTCTCTTTCTCGTAGTCATTAATTTGTTGTTTTCTGCTACTTTACCCCCTTCTTCACAGTTTCTGTTGTCAGACCCAGTCCTGCACCATCTGCTCCTCCAGCAGCAGGAGCCAGAGGAGAAAACAGGGTAACGCGTGTGCCGAGTACTTTTTTTTCCCACGAAAGCCAAACTTATCGTAATATTTAGAGAAATTGCAGCTACACCACACGCTGGCTTGCTTCATGTCTCCAGGTGAGGATGAGCCGAATGAGGCTGAGGATTGCCGAGAGACTGAAGGAAGCTCAGAACACCTGCGCCATGCTGACCACCTTCAAGGAAATAGACATGAGGTGAGTCAAAGAAACAACGCCCAGTTGGGTCGAACATGCAGTGACGCCCACCGTTTCTTCTAGTAACATCAAGGAAATGAGGAAACTCTACAAGGAGGCGTTCCTAACGAAGCACAACGTCAACCTGGGTTTCATGTCTGCTTTTGCTAAGGCGGCTTCACATGCTCTGATGGAGCAACCCGCCGTCAACGCTGGTGAGTTAATGCAAGCAAGTGGATCTGAGGAGACCCAGGTGTTCGTGCCCTTAAAACTTTTCCATGTTTGTTTTTGTATTAAAATCTCAAACTTAATTCCCAGAGGTTACACTCAAGTTTGTGGTTGTAACATGACCAAATGTGTAATAGTTCAAGGGATTTGAATCTTTTCCAGTGAGCTGTCGGTCCAAGCATCGGTGTTCCGGTCAAACTTGTTCATTTGTGTACCAAATATGTTGTTTGCCTGCAGATGAAGCAACCAAAGAGATCATCTACAGGGACTATGTGGACATCAGCATTGCTGTGGCAACTCCAAAGGTTTGGCTTCTAGTGTTTAAAAGTCTATTGTGATTACTGTGACTGCTAACCCCTGGATAACTTTCACTTCATCTAAATCTGTTGTAGCTCTTACCGCTTCGTGCTTTTTTACCTCGTAGGGACTTGTAGTGCCGGTGCTACGAAATGTGGAGTCCATGAACTACGCTGAGATCGAGAAAACCATAAATGCTCTGGGAGAAAAGGTAGACGTCTTAAACCGTAAGCACTGCGTTGTGTCTTTTTCCCTACTACAGAGCTCTGAGAAGCTTTTGTCTTTTTCCTCCTCAGGCTCGTAAAAACGAGCTTGCGGTTGAAGATATGGACGGAGGAACGTTCACCATCAGCAACGGCGGCGTGTTTGGCTCCTTGTTCGGCACGCCCATCATCAACCCCCCGCAGTCGGCCATTCTCGGCATGCACGGCGTCTTCGACAGACCTGTGGCCATCAATGGACAGGTCAGTCAACGTTCAGGGGGGGGGGGGAAGTCGTAATACGTAACAAATAATATCTGCTGGACTTCTCGTTTCTCAGTGCTTAGAAAAAATATTCACGTGCGTTTTGTCGATCACGGTTGATTTGCGAAACCGACGAAAGGGTCAAAACTCCCAAGTGGCAAGTAATTGTATGAAGACAGTAAAATCGTGATCTGTTCCGGCAGGTCGAGGTCCGACCCATGATGCACGTGGCGCTGACGTACGACCATCGGCTCATCGACGGCAGAGAAGCCGTCACCTTCTTGCGCAAGATTAAAGCGGTGGTGGAAGATCCTCGGCTGCTGCTGCTGGACATGTGACGTTGCAAATGCGTTGTTACTCTTTAAAAAAATACTCGACTGCACCAGACGAACCCATCAAAACCAAGAAACACCCACATTAGGCTGGACAGCTGCTTCTATGTTAATATTTAAACTCTAAACAGTTGTCTGAGAATGTCTCACATTTATCCTGCCATAACACGCAAGCTGGTGGACGGTAAGGGAGATAATAGTAATAGAAAAAAATGTCCAGAGCTCACAGTAAAAAAAAAAAAAAAAACTGCAAAAGTTGCAACTTGTGTTTCCGTAGCAACCACTTATTTTAATGGATTTAGAGAAATCTTTATTAGTTTTATGTTTATTACAAAAAATCATAAAAATGTACATTTGCAGACCAAATCTGTCTGCAAATATAAATTTGCATACATCGCAGCAAATTTATATTCTGGTAACAATCTGTTGTTTTTTTTTTCATAAAGACTTGGAAGCATTATGACGGCAAAAATGAAAACGCGCAGCTCGGGTAGCAAGCGCCTCATTTGTCAATCTTTGCTGGAACATTTTATCTCGTGCCAAATCCGTCCCGCTCCTCCAGTTCTGATCAGGCGGACAAGCCGTGTGCCAAAACGGTGGATCTTCAAAGCCCCATCGGGCCGCCAGCCCCCCCTGGCCCCCCACTACCCCACACCTCACCTCCCCCGACTCCTGAGATGCTTCGAATAATGGGATCATCTCTGACAAAGTCTTGAGGGTTGCTTGGCCTTTTCTCCCACTTCACGAACGCAAGCTCAAGTGTGTGCAGCTGGGTTTGATGCCTCTTCAGGGTTTCATGTTTACTTTAATAATCGCGAGAAGGGGGTGACAATAGCTCCGAATGTACGTCTTTGTTTCTCTGCCAGAACCTACACAAATGTCTGAACAACTCCGTTTGGAGGGAAAACACAGAATTCATTAGGAGACAAAAAAAAAAAAACACCCCCTCCGTCCCTCACTCCCCCCCACAGAGACATTCAATTACCATGAGAATACTGGAGGTTCTAATGGGTCCAAATACAGCAAACAATGACACAAGAGACCCTTTAATTTAATTATTTACTTTTATGACGGCTCAAGATTCCATTAGCGCTTTTGAGATCATGCTAATTGGCAGCGTGTGCCGGGGGTGCATAGATATCTGAGAGGGTTTGTTGGCAGGTTTTTTATGTTTGTCTTGGAAATTTGGCCAAATCTGTGAATTTACAATCAGACTGCTCAATAAGACGTGGGTTTCAAGTCTTTGTGTCCATTCAGATGAAAGATGGCCCATCAGAAATTGGCAGCTAGGTGTTTGTTTTCATTAAGCCACATCAGAGAGATAATTTACCTAAATTATTCTGTTTTGCTTCTCTTCTAAACAGGCTAATTATTTCAATTCCATTTTATAAGAACTCTGTATGATCAGTGTAATATAAATGTTTTTCTATATATATATATATATAAATATATAACTAAATGGCTGTTCCCTAATGTCTAAGAAATTGTATTTTTTTAGTTTTAAGCACTTTGTTTCATGTTTTGCATTAAAGCATACTACTATAAAATCATTTTTTAATTCACTGGGGAAAAATACTCTACATCTTCTAGGAAACTGACAATAAAATGGAAAACGACCTGCTAACCTGCGTGTTGATGTACTGAGACCTATGAGGACCATAACAACAAAAAAAATACAAACTGGGTGATCCAACAAAACAGCAATATAAAACACAAATCACAACTGGTACCTTTAAGTTTCAGAAATGAATTTTTTTTAAAATTGCAAACTATTTTCAAAAAGCTATAGGTCGCTAAATAAATTCCTCTAATTCTAAGGAATCTGGTCGACTATCCAGCCAAAATCATCGATGAATTCAGCAGAGTTGAGGTCTGGGATTTGGAAAGGCTTATTCCACAAACTAAATTTAATCTTAGTCTCTCATTTTTTTCATCCAAATCCAGTTTTAAATTGAATTCGCTGTCAAATTGGACCCAGAAAGTTCTTCAAAGTCAGAGCATAAAAATGAAAACATAATCAAATTAACACATGGATTAAAAACAAAAATTAAATATTAAATTAGAATATGTTAAATGATCTTGGGGAAAAGGATGAAGAAAAATCCTTTCATGCCTGAACTGCATGGGCAGGTTTTGGTCATTGCCTGTACAATTTTGTACTCTGTGAGTTACATGATGGATTACAAAATCTAACATAAATTCAGAGTTATTTGCTTTTAAATATTATTAAAAATCTCTCCATCCTAGGGGAAAAAAAATAGTTTTAAAAAAAATCATTTGGAGCTCCGAATTAGTAAATTCATGGCCGCAGTGAGTGTAAAGTACTGAACTGTTGAACAATTTTAGCAAATAAAGCCATTTACCCACGGCACACATTCTTCACACGTGACACACAGAACAGGTACATTCATGTCATTGTCTCCTTGTTGCCACTCGAGCCACCTGACGGAAACCAATTGGATGTCACACCTTGAGACAATTCACCAGCACACACCCTTCTATCGCGGCTCTGCAGCGCCTGCATACGTAATGCTGAGCATCCCTATTCATGAGCCTGTTCTTTCCTTTACAACCTGCTTCATTCAGAGCCTTCATTCAGCAGCATCTGGCCCCATTCTTCGCCTCGCTCGCCTCTTTTGATGGGGACCCCTTGCTCCGTCTTGTTCAGTTGTCATACCTGAAGATTGTTCCGTATTCGGAGAACAGAGCGGTGGACCCCGGGGCCGATGGCGCTGAAGGGTGAGGGGTCACGCAGCTGGTTGGTGTCGGAGGTTCACGAGTCCGCAACAGTCCTGGAGGAGAACCTGTTAAAGGTCTGCTGCAGACTTGAAGCTGGAGCAGAAATATACCTTCAAAAACTGTTGACCGGCCTATAGGGAATAATCTACACAGAGTTAGCTCTTTGTAGAGTAAAGGGAACAATAACTACGAACACAAGGATAAGGAAGTCGGTGGCATACAAAATAGCTCTGAAACACAATTATATGGGGGTGCAAAACAAACTTAAAATGCTTATTAATCCAAAATGCCCAGATCAAGACAACATTAAAACATGGTTCATATTACCAAACTGTTTGTTGTACAAAAACTGAAATGTTTCTCAACTAGAAAACAGAAAATTTCACCTTGGGGTTCGCAAGAGTAGGTGTTCAAGGAACTTCGGTCCCTCTAAGATTTCTGACACAAGCAGGGATTTTGCGTCAGGGAAATCCCTCTGGAAGAGAAAACCAAGAGAGGCAAACCCTCGAAACGTGCTGGAGGCAATATCTCTTTTAACGAAATCCTTAGTGATCAAATAAAAATTTTTCCAAAACTATGTTTTGGAAAACATAAAACAATGCATGCTCAGCCTTTTCATTTAAATAAAAAAAAATCTAATTTCAGAAAAATCAACCTTTCCTTATGAAATGATTCAAAAGTCAAATTAAATTAAATTAAACTTAAATGTAATCTGTTTTCAAAATCCGCCTTTTGTACAATTGTTCCCTTTGTGAAGTTCCCAACAGTGTCCACTAGAGGGCGATGTTGACCATCAATCGCAATCAAAATGCTCATCCTGACCGTCAGACCTTTTTTTTGTATTGTATTATATTACTTTCGGACAGAAACACACAAAATGAGTGTGTGTTCTCCCCGCGCATGCGTGGGTTCTCCCCCGATACTCACTTCCTCCCACAGTCCAAGAAATATGACTGTTAGGTTAACAGGCCTGCTTGTTGTGAAATGACCACTGGAGAGGGACACTTTCTAAAATCTCTACATCCACATAAAATAAAAATAAAAAAATCTCATCGTATCCTGTAATAGGATATGTGATGGGATTCCAATACCATTGGTAATGGTTCCATTTCAAAATGGAGCCGTCACCAAAAGTAGTTATGAAAGATCCTTTTAACTAGACTTCAGGAGTATTTGCACAACATACAGATAGAACAACCTGACTCAAATGCTATAACTTAGATTGCAAATTGAAATCTGAAGAGTCGGTGTGATTTGTCAGATGATAGAGCTGCAAAAGGTCATTGTACCGTCTCTCTGTTTTCTATACTCAGGACCTGTTTCATATCTGCTACAGAAACATGGATCCAAAAACTAACAAAAACCCGTCACACTTTCTTCATACAGTTTGTTTTTTTTAAACTGCTGCCATCAGACTAACAGTACCACATTAAAAGCAGAACCACCAGATGGCTGCACAGCCCTCTGCCTCCAGCTGTTTAAATGCTGAACCTCTGATAAGCGACTGCAGTTGAGACATATTTAATATGTGCATTAGTTTGATCTGCTATTCAGTCTGTCTGCCTTTTATTTATTAAATGTAAACAATTTGCTTGGGCATGATCAGAGCTGCAGGGAGTTTTTTTTTTACGTTGGGACCATGTTTTGGGAACCGAGATGCAAATTGTTTTGAAAGCAGACTACTTAGCCTTTCCCTTCCTGTGTAGCGTTTCTGCTTTTCAGTGGCTCGATCCGATCCCTCCTCTGGTTGTGCGTTTGTTTTTTTTTTTACTCCGCAAGCGATACCTGAAATGCGTCTCTCTTCGTACTCCAGGGCAGCGACTCATGCATGCTGGCTGTGCGGCAAGCCATGACACATGTTTAGGCAGGAATGAAAGAGGCTGCATTGTCTGGTAGCAGTATGGATTCACTGCAAAAACATATGATCATCATATCGCAGATTAAACTATTAGATTGGCCCCATGCAAGTCAGCTGTGATAACTTTCCTTTTCATACTGTGGCCTTTCATTTGGATTTGTGGATGAAGCAGCAACCTGACACACCTTCAGAGGGTTTCTTGAGCTCATGTAATGATTTCTGCAGCTGAATTGTATCTGTTTTCCATAAAAGCGCAGTCGGACATTCTGGACATCAGCCATTCTGTATAAGCTTTCAGCTCAGAGAATTTACTCAAAGTATCTTGGTGGAAGCAATCAGTGATTGGCAGCAAGTGGTAGAGTGATAGGTGATCCTCGTCAGTCAAACATCTGCCGTGTCGGCACATTTCACATTTTCTCTGCTGATCCAGGAATAAAACCGAAGCAATCAAAAGAGAAGGAAATGAAAGCGTGACTGTCGCTCTAGGAGTTGTGCAAAATCAAAGTAAAGGCCCGATTCTGGCAATACGCATGCATGGGAGAAAAAAAACGTGATTACCCAACGTTTGATATTTGATCGCGATGGTGTCATGATGGTGGACCTCTGCGGAAAACTCAAAACGGTTGCTTATCAGAAGCATAAAAACAACGACAAAAAAAACCATGGCATTTACTTCATCTTCGTTAGAAAATAAACTTTAATCTAGTCAGGATATGCAGGTTCGTACATAGATACAGATGCAGACACAGCTGCTTTTTTTGCAGCTGTCTGACAGATTAGGAAAGACGGGGGAGGAGACAAAAAAAATCACGTCAAGTGATTAACAAAGCATTTTTGTATGTTTCATGTATACAAAGCCATATAAAACAAGTACAATGATGAAAACAAGTCTACAAAATAAGTGTGTAAACAATTTGTGAATATGTGCTTCTCATGACGCCAGCGCCACCACGAATCGGATCAACCGGTCCCTGCCGTCGTTGAGGCAGGGTATAAAATACTAAATAAAAAACAAAAACTGTTCTCCTGGTGTGTTTTTTGTACTGGGTGCTGTTACCTAAAAGCTCTACACCTGTGTAATGTGACTAGAATACATAGGAAGACTGCAGAACTCCTACGTCGATCTACGCAGGGCTTTGGTAACAGAGCACCATGTTGCTGTTAGTGTCGATCCTCTGGGCGTTCGCCAGCCGGATCGTCTACTTCCATTGGTCCCTTTAAGGAAAAGATGGATGAAGTAACAACATGACAGGCACAGTGGGTGTTTCCAGTCTCCCCAATGGACAGAGCCAGCTCCTCGCAGCAGTACTGAGGAAGCCCAACAACCTCAGGACCTTTGGGCAAAAGTCTCCACCCTGGAACTCAAGTGCTCATTCAGAATCATTTTTGCCTGGTATGTTTCTTTCGTTTGTGTTAACGTTCAGACGTCCGTCTCGGCAGTCAAAGTTCAGCTCGCGGGACTTTTGAGTCCTCTCTTCTCCCGGGGCCTCACTTGGTCTCGGCGGACAGCTGCTCCAGCAGCGGGTTGGCCTCGCTCTCGGGGGTCTTCACGCTGTCGGTCCGCACTATGCAGGTGGGCCTGTGGAGGTTGAGCATCACCATCAGCTGCTGCCTCTCCAGACGGAGCTCCTCGATCTGGGCCTTCAGCTCAGAGTTCACCGTTTCCAGGCGCTCCGATTCCTGAAGAGAGACGTGGAACCATTAGACGCGTAGAGGCGGTGAAAGTAGTGAACTTAACACACTGATGTTTCTTGTAGAGTGAAAAAGTACTGACTTGGGTAAATAAAATAAAATAAAAAAATGTTTATTTTATGTTTTTAATGGCTTCCTAATCAAAACCATTCAATTTTGCAAGTAATTTATCCTTTTCAATGTAGTGCATAGCTAGAAAAAAATTCACTGCCAATCCCATATTTAAAAATGGTGATAAGTAGTATAAAATCACATAAATTTATTTTTTTTTGAAAAATATGCTGTAGACTTTTTTTTTTTAACAACACCCAAAAAGATGGTCGCCTGTTTTTGTAATACGAGTAGAAACACACTATAGAAGATATCTTTTTTCTCCCTACTCTCTCTTTACTCATGGAGTTTTGCTACCCAATTGTCCCATAAGTTTGTATGTGAAACTTGAAATTAAACCAGTTGAATAAACCTTAACCAGACACCATAATAATCCTTTTAATGGTGTAGAGCTGCATTAAGCCATTTCTGAAACTTAGTCGAACAAAGTCAGTTTATTCTTGACCCCAACTACTCTGCTGCTACTTGGTACATATGGCTGAGTCATGAACCCACCCTTTGGAGGAAGTCGGTGCGTTCCTTCTTTTTGTTTCGGCACCTCGCTGCCGCTACTTTGTTTTTCTCTCGTCTTCGTTTCCTTCTTTCTTCGTCTTCGTCCATCTGCAAACAATCATGTGGGAACAGTCACTCCCTGTGTGTTATACATATGCTGACCTGAGCTCCGCTTCGCCCGTCCGTCCGTCCGTCCGTCCGTCCGTCCGGTTTGCGTCACGCATTTCCTCACCTCCGTCTTGATGGCCAGCGGCCTCTTCCCCAGCCTCCCCAGGAAATGCAGCGGCGACAGCATGGTGCCCAGCTGGTGAAAGTCTGCCAGCTTCAGCTGGTCGGTGAGGGTGGTGGCCGAGATGCCCGCCAGCGGGCCGAGGCTGGGCAGGGAGCCTGCCGCCAGCGAAGGGTCAGGTATCTGTCCCGGCATCATGTCCAACCCGGCCAAAGCCGTCGCTGTGGTTTGCGAGAGAAAAGGAAAAAGGGAACGGGGAAGGATTAGCGGGGACGTTCACAGTCGAGCCGCAGAAATCCAGTGTTTAGACGGTTGTAAAACTGCCAGTTAAGAGGTGTGACTGACTACATGTGCAGAAAAAGAAAGAGGAACGCCTATCCTGTTGAAAACGATCAAATGCATCTTCTGAAAAAGAAAAAAAATCTGTCTTTGTCATCAGAAGTCTTTAAATATAGGTTGCCAGTTCCAAGAATGCAATCGAAAGTCGACAGCTTTCAAAGCTGTGTTATCTTTTTAGTCAGCTGCTGGAAAAAAAAAGAAAAAAAAAACCATCACCGTCAGCAGTTACACACACTCATTGATGTCGTTTTCACATGCAAAGGGAAGCCTGGGCAGCCTTCGCTCTGATCGCGTAAACAAAGCAGCGATGGCTCCAATCACTTTATTGCTTTTGGACGTCTGTGTCCATTTTTTTTTTTATTTTTGGAGGGAATCACAGCAGATCAAAGAAAAGCTGGCGCATTCAATCACCGCCCTTCTTCCAATAATTTAGGGCAGTTCTACAGGGTCTGACCACAGCCATCTTTAACGCAATCAGGGAGAAATTAGGGACACGGTGGGGCAGGAATAAAAAAGGAAGAGGCCGGGGGAATTAAGACGTCGCTCTAATTGCTTTGAGGTCGAGTTGAGTTGGAAAACCTCTGATGGTCAAATAAAAACCAGATGAGAACAGACTCTACCCTGCCCAGCCATGCGATCTGGGAGGAGAGGGGAAAGAAAACGGGGCAGGAGCAAATCGTTTTTCCACAAAAAACACCTTCGCACCTGAAGCCCGATCGACCCGAAGCTCGGGTTGACAACAGACGGGAGATTAGCGAGCAAAACCCCGGGGCTACGCCGAGCCTCAAAAGGGGGGCACATGATAGCGCTGGAAGTTTGAGATTAATAGCTTTATTCACATTGGCTTCCTGAGCTTTCAGCTGCAGCTGAAACCTCCACAGGTTCGCCTCCGACCGAACAAAGCCCCTCTCATATGGAACCAACAAAGACGCGTATTGTGAGGCGCTGCGAAAACAGCTGACTCTGCTGGTGGGTTTACTATCCGACTGCCTCAATGACTGGATTGAAAGTTAAACTATTTTTCTTTGGTCCTCTTTTTTTTTCCCCCATCCCTCCAACCAGTACAGTTTAAAAACTCAAGTCTATTACAAAGGCAGTAAAGGATGTCATAAAAACGCAGGGTTATGTAACTGGGCTCTGATGAGCTCCACCCTGTTCATGCACTCCGTCTGGTTTCACAGTTGGGTTTGTAATGCATGATGGAGACCAAACAAGTGAATCAATACTGGAAGGATTTCAGGCCCTGGTGTAGATGTCACAGAACGTTGCACAAAAGGTAAATGCATCGTAAACAAACCTTAGGTAACTTGGAAATTCCCCGTGATTGGCTTCGTCTTTACATGTAATAGTATATATTAAATATTTCTTAATTGTCCTGAATGACATTTCTGTTGCTCTAGAAAATGGAGCCAGCGGCTCATGATTCATTTTTATTACCCAAGTCCTCGCAGCCCTTCCCTCCTCTGTCTCTTCCACTGAACATTTATTCAAAGTTGAGCTACTTGGCAGCCAACGTTTGCTTTTACTGCAGAGAAGAGGAATAAGACATAAAGGGAGAGGAAAAAGAAAATCCTCGCTCCCCACCCTGTGACAGGCCCAGGAGAGATTAGACGGCGTGTTCAAGGATTTCTCATTTTACAGAGAAGATGTCAAAGAACAAGGGGCACAGATCGGGAGAGATCCACTGCATCGGCTGCAGACCGAACCAAGACCTCACCTCAAATGATCACTGAGGATTTAGGCGCGTTTGTGCTCATTTCTGATCGATAGGCACAGAAGTAAAAATCAGAATTTTTGTGGAAGACTTCCGTCAAGAGATTTTTGTAATGCTTTTAATTTTCCCGATATCAATTTGACATAAACAAGTGTAATAGAACATATATTTTAATTAACTTTCTTGCTCTGAGGTTATTTATTTATGTTAAACAAAGATGATGTCACATGTGTGAGAGCACAGTCACTATAAAACTGAGTTTAGAGCAATGACAATGGTAATTTAGCTCACAGCCAGAATAAACCTCCGTTTAGAAGTTTTAATTTCATTTTTAAACATCGCCACCGATATTAAAAATATCCCAATTTGAGTCTTCTTGTAGCTCTGGTGCATTGTTTCTTTTTTTTAATTATTATTAAGTATGACGCAATTAAAATAAGAGGCAATCTAAACTAACTCAAACACAGACAGGACTGATCAGAGCCAAACAGAAACAGCATTTTAAATGGTCGACAAATTAAAAATTAATTATCTGTAAAATAAAAATATCAATTTAAAAGTAATCAGTTTTGACATTACTTGGGCATGATTTAAAGAAACAAGCTGTTCTTGTAAAATATTCTGAATGGAGAGTTCTCATTACTTTGTAGTCTAGCTTGTCCAAAACTTGCAGTTAAAAGTCATCGCATTAATTCAGCATGTAAACATAAACAGCACTACTTGTCTGCGTGGAGTCAAATCAGAAAAAACAAAGCGATCTGGAGGCAGGTTTGCCAGCAGCCAAAAAAACAAAATAAGAACAATTTCAAGCTGCAAAGCTTTTCCAGAAAAGTTCATATGGTTCTATTCTTGGAAAGTCTCCCTCCAGAGCTGAACAGAAACGTCGCTGCTTTTAACCTTCGTCTCAAGAGCGTGAAAATCCCCCTCGCAAACTCGACAGTCAATCTGAGCCTCGAGACATGAAACTCTGCGGAAGCCCCGTCTGTTTGACGGGCAGGGGGTGTGTTGCTCATGCGTGCCTTGCAGGGCATAATTACAACACTAAAGGATGAGTCAAAGTGAATTCTATATTTTTGAGAAGGAGGGCATTTCTGTGTGTGTGTGTTGTTTTTTTTCTTTTTTCCTACCCTCTGAGCAACATCTTGTAGCTAACGATTAGCGGTCAGTGTCTGGATGATGTAACTGCGCTCCAGCGGCGGAGCAGAACGAGCTGCTGCCGCACCGTTCAGGGCCGTCACCTACAAAACTAAACCAGGGAGTTTGGGTGCAGGAGCCGGGAGCGGAAATGCCAACTATTGCGCACGGAGAAATGGAAGCAGACTCTATTCATTCTCTGGCGTTCAGCCCAAGAGAAATTATCTGTGTGATCTGACTTAGCAGGAGGCAGGTGTGTGTGAAGAGAGGGGGGGCAGGTGGTGGAGTTCACCGGTTTTGTCTGCCCGCATAATTTATCCGTCTTCAGCTTTACTAAACGTGTCCGTTTCCTGAACGCAATTAGTGGGGCAGAGGAATTCAGGCTCCTACCTGCAGCCAGAGGCACAGCCAGGGGCCCGATATCCTTATTCGATTTAGAGGTTCAGCACAGGTGGGGACCGGCGCTGTAAGGGTTCTGGCGCATTTTTAAATTAAGTTAAAAGTTTGTACTTTATCCAGAGGTCAAAGTATAAATGCAAAAGTTATAAATTTGGGGCAGATCTTGCGTCACACGAAAACCAGGTGATGGACGCAAATTTAGATCATGGAATTAGGGAATAAAGTGTCAAACTATATTGCCTTACTTGTTTTTCCAAACTGTGTGAAAACCCTGGGAAAGGGCGCAGAAAGGGCTGCTCTACTCTTATAAACTTCTACTTTATAAAAGAAAGCATTACAACTTTAAGAGTTTTAATTCCTGTAAATTCACAAAAGCACAGAATTTACAGGAATAAGAGCAGGGAGAAGAGAATCTCCAGCCAAGGCGCTCAGTCAATCTCCAGGCCAAGGTCTTGGCGATCATCATTATCGTCTGCACTCAGCCAGGGCCTTCGCGCTCGTGCTAAGTTACAGCGTTTTGCAATCCTCCGGGGTGTGGGGAGTTTGGCAGAGACTCTCCTCGAGGACAGGACACTTAAAACTCCTAATATATGGCATCAATGCATCTGCAGCCCTTTGTTCTACGTTGGCTGGAGCGTGGCGGCCAGACGCAGACGGTGAATTAAAACTTAAACCGTGATCGAGAGTGGAAGTTGCGATCGAAACGCATTTCATTTCGGCTTTCATTTCTTTAGATATTCTTTCCACAGATAGTTGTGAAGAGCTATGCTGTTTGTTTACATTTAATCTGCTGTCTTTGTCGATGATGCTGAAATACATGCATGAAGCACTTCTGCAGAACTAAGCCTAAAAGTCTTCGTTTTTTTTTGCTTTTTTTATTTTTTCTCCCCCTGCTGTGAGATCATCGTCTGGAGGCCTGCTTGTCTTGCTTCATCCCGTTCAAACCACACATCTTCACCGTGCATCTGGGTGGTCCTGGTTGACTTATTATAATGTTAGCATTTGGGTTTTTTTTTACCTTTTGTTCCCCCCCATGTTGTAAGTCAAGATTAAACCGCTCGGCAGCGAGTATGAGCTCGGCTCAGACGGGGATTAAATTAATCAAAATATACAAAATGGAGACAAAAGCTCTTTACACCATGTAGAGATGGCTTCTGTGACAAATCTAAGGCCAGCTGTGAGCAATCCCTGACAAGCACATTCAGACAATTTGATTTAATCCAGCCTGCTGAAGCAACCACCGGGTGTTGCGCAACGGCCGCTTGTCACTTCAGCGCTCTTTTCATACTTTGTCCTCAGATGTTTCCTCATCTGCAGCGTGTCAAGCACACACTTGCACGGTGCAGGCGCTGCTGGAGTGATCAAACAAGGTTGAGTGTCTTCGAAACCAGGAGCAACAGATCAGGGTTTTTGGGTCAATATTTTCTGACAAGGGGTGCTCTTTGTCTAAATAGAAAAAAAAACTGGCTGCTGTCCCAAAATGACATTCAAGAACTCTGGAAGTCATATCTATGAGGAAAGAAAAAGAAAAACCCAAGACATTTTTCTTTCAGGGTTACACCTTTTTGGGCGTTCATGTCGAGCACTGTTTTCATAAACCATGTGGAAAGGCTTATGAGGGGCCAATACTGATAATGTGATACCCCGAGCAGTGAATAGCTGCTCTCCCAGCAGTAGTATTAGTACCACTGAGCTGTTGCATAGTTGGCTCGCTCGCCTGCAATGCGTCTGCCGTCTATTCAGCGAGCTGGAGCTCAGCCCGGCAAGCCTACCTCCCTGGAGACGAGCTGGAAGGCATTTCTACTTAAAATAAACTCCGTGCGCCCGCGTCCAGCCTCTGAGGCCCCCCCACTACCACCGCCACAACCGTCGGTGCCCGCGCTGCTCGTCGGCTCGCCAGCCCTTTCCCATTAATCCACCGCAGTGTTCCACTTATGCGGAAACCATCTCACGGATGTGTCCGGGCAGGAGCTGGGGCATTTAAACCCTTCACAACACACACACACACTCAGACACAAAGGAAACACATATATATATATATATATATATATATGCATAGATATATTTATAAAGCGTGCAAATAGTTTCCCCAGTGAGGCGTGTATATTTGTACAAGCATGTAACTGCACCAGGTGATGGGGCTTGCCTGCAGGGTGAACCTTTGAACTTGTAAGGGATGAAACCACCACAAAGCCACAAACACGAGCCACCACAACAAACCCCGTTTAATGCTGCACACACACGACCTTTGACCTTCAAGTCACTGAGTGCAGAGAGGTTGGCCAAGACGCCTTCCTCATTTGGCATTCGGCCGAGTCAAACTTGTACACGGCGACGAGCCAAAGCAAAGGAGAGCAAGGCGATCTGAGCTCACAGCCTCAGCTGAAACTTCACACTTCATTTACATCACTCGTGTTTCAAGGTGAATTGGCCAAGACGTGATTTGTCTTTGTGTCTGTGTGCAGTGGAGCAGAAGTTGGAACTCGAGGGAGTGTCTCAATTAGAAACAAAGCAAACTGAATACATGTTGATATGCTTCATACTTACTCAGAGGGAACTTGTCAGTCGTCTTCTGTCAATGATGAACCGTGTTTGGACGCCCTGCAGGAGCAAAGAGGATATTTGTCACAATTTGGAATTTGCATGCCAGCAAATCAAATGTATGTTTTAAAAAAACTAAACAGATAAAAACGAAGCAAATGAGCAATAAATTAAATCCCATGTAAAAAAAAAAAAATATATATATATATATATATATATAAAAGGCACTGAGAAATCAGTTGGGGACCACAATCATTTCCTGTCGTACTGCTCCCAAGACAGTCAGGTACAAAACCGAGGCACATGCAACAGAACGTCTCACACATCAACTCTGTCGCAGGAACAAGTTGGATCTCACTTGACAACCTGTTTATTTTTAAGTATTCTTTGAATTTGTGGTCATGTCATCTTGTGTAACCTCTCATTCAACTGTAACTGCAATCAGTGGAAACAGATGAAATGCAGTCATTTTAGAAAACAGTAAATTGTTAGAATGAAATACACGAGAGGACGACTGATCATTCATGATCTTTTATGAAAACACATAGTGATATGGAATAGTTTAAGCGCACGGGGAGGAAATGGATTTTTCATGGGCTCATAATGGAAGTTAAAAGGGAAGAAATTAAAGCATATTAGTGTTAGTTCTGCATGCAAATTTCTTCAGAAGAAAAGCTGACTTTATTTTTATGGCAGCTACCATTATTTCTCTCCAACATCATCAGACTAAACATACAGTAAAAACAACAAGTTGTAGGAATTACAATTGCTTTTCTAAATGACAGTTATCACTAAGCTCTATAGTATAAGAGGACATTGCAAAGATGATTGCCATTCAACACATTCTGCGTTTCTAATTCATACTGCATCAAATTAATCTGTCATTTCAGTTTATCCTTTCCAGCATTTTTGCACATTTCACATCATTTTTTGTGGCCCATATGATTTTTTTTTTCATTTTAAATCGAATCTGAGACTAATTTTACACCAGGCACTATTTGCTTGCTGGAAAGCTAGATCAGAGGTCAGATACCTTTACAATCCAAAGAGCCATTTTAAATCTAACTTTTCCAAAATGAATATGAAGTAGAGCTGCAAAACCTAACATTTTTTGAGGAAAAAATATGTGAGGAAAGATTTTAATGTTTTAAAAATAACTGCTGTGTATAAATTGCTTGTTTAGTTGTGATGTCCAAGAGCCACGATTTTATGACTCATTTGGAGTTTCAAAAGAAAGAAAAGCTTCACTGTTTCCTATAAATATGGAAGCTTGTGGAAAATCCATTTATAGATACTTCACAAAACCTTTCCTATTCCATTTATATATCAAAATACAGCTACATTCAAAATGATTATTGGCCAAAGTTAATAGGAGCCACTATAGAGGGCCTCTGGAATCACAGGTTCCAGATTCACAGAACAAGATGAATATATGTCTAAACCAGGTCCACTTATAATTGACAAAAATCTAAGTCAGATCAATGTGTTAAAAGTGTCAAAATTTGGACTGTTGCTTAATACGTCACAATAAAATGCATAAATCAAAAGAAAGATTGAAACAAATGGATGCCTTAAAGACTAAAAAAAAAACTAAAACACTCCTTTATTATTTATGGTGCTATTCTGTCAATTTCAGCAGGGGGCTGTTTTTGTAGGTGCCCTTATTAGAAAACAGTGACTGGGGCCCCACAGTGCCTCAAAACCGTCTCTGCTACTGGGCGTCTAACTGCTGCAGCACTCGGCTAAGCTAGCGGGCAACTTCTGTACAACCTGCTCTCTGTGTGTGTGCGAGTCTGTGTCTGTGTGTGTGTGTGTGTGTGTGTGTGTGTGTGTGTGTGTGTGTGTGTGTGTGTGTGTGTGTAATAGCGTTACATAACCGTCTTCAACAGGCTGACGGGCACTACGGATGATGAAAGATGAAAATATCTCCAGACAGAGGCCAGATATCGAGCTGGAAAGACGACAGTTGCCACAACAGTTGGAACAACAACGTCCCTAACGGCTCCGTTTGTGGCAGCGGCGAACGGAAAACTTTACAGCCGTTCAAAAGCCGAGCACTTTTCTCGCTAAAAAAATGAGTAGGAAACCGCACCTAAATATGTGCAAATAACTCATTAATAATATCGCGCCAAGCTAAACTTATAGTGTTATAATTCCCGTACGACGTGGTGGAAAGAAAGTGCGAAAAACAATATGCAAATATTGAACCAAAAGGTGACTGCGCGCTAGCTTAAAAGCAGACTGTTAAAACACACACTTGCCTGTTTTGCGTCCAAATGAGTAAAAAAAAAAAAAAAAATCCCGCAATGTGAGAATAAATGTCAACGCTGAGGCAGTCAGGAGTCAGGCAGCTTTAAGAACTGAGCCGAGGTCGTTGCATCAGCCCGTTTAAGTACCGAGTGAGAAGCTCAGGAATGCGGAACACACGGCTCCCAGACGTAAGCATGGATGAAAATACTGCGAGAGGCCCGAGAGACGCGGGGCTGTGTTGGCTCCACCCATAGCAACCAGAAAACACACGGAGACAGACAGACACTGGGGCGGACTGAAAACAGAAACGGATACCTGCGGCAGCCCAGTTCAGACTGGTGCATAAACCCATCAACACATGGCCGCCGCTGTAAACGGGTCGATAAATAAAGAGACGGAATGTAGAAGCGAGCCAAACTCAGTGTTTATCATTTGGCAGGAGTTGGAGGCCAAATCTGAAACAAGTCTCGCCCGGCTCTTTATTAACACGGAAATTAATGAACGAACAAACAGATAAACAACACGAAGGGGCTTTAAAAATTATAAAGTAGTATTGTATGTAATTTCTAAGTAAATATATTTACAATATAGACTTTTAAAAAGAAGTTGTTTTAGTATGAGCTATCAAGACGTAATTGGTAATTAATGAGATAAACATCAGCTAATTAAATTCATTTATCAAGAATTTATGGAGCATAAACAGCTGGGACCAGAAGAATACTCAAACTATTAAAGCTTATTAACTTCTAAACCACAGTTGATTAGAAACACAGTCTTACTTGCAGTCAATTACATGCCAACAGAGTAAAAGTTTGTTTTGAGCTTATTGTGTCATTTCTCTTAATGTGATCTAGGACAGGCCCCAAAATAAGCAAACCAAGCTGCTGCTTAACAACCCCAGGCAATGAAGGAATCCTCAGGAGCATTAATTATTCACACAGAAATTGATTTGTTATTTAGAAGACACTGTTTCTAGTTTGGCTGTTGAATTTAATCATTTATAATCCTTTTTCTTCTAATATTATTAGTATTTGTTCTACTGTTTTTTTTCTTTTTCAGTTTTTACAGGTAAGCTTTATTTACTTGATTATGCTGATGTTTTTTATAAATTTAGTTTTTATTAAACAGTACGTTGGTCTTTGCTCCATTGTTCCAAACATCAAATCTAAAAATTCTTATATCTTTCATTTAAACCAATCAACATATTATGAAAATTAATTTGACATTGAGAATGTACATATTTATGGAGAATTACCATTATGCGACATAGTGTGGTTAATTTATTTCTTTGGATTTTGATTTGGATTGATTATCTGTGGGGGGCTCCCACAAGGCCCATCGGGTGGCTTTGGAAATATTTTAATATGTTCTCCTATCAATTTAAGTATTTCAAATTACTTCCTTCAGTGTGCTTTGCAGCATGCGACACCACTACATCAATATTTTCTGGTGTGCAGTGTTTAACATGATTGTATTAATTGCAACGGTTGGAAGAATGTGGTTTAAAGTCAGATTACAAAATGCTTGTTTCTTTAAGCCTTGATTATGTATAATTAAGTTTAAACTGAACACGCCAGTTAACAGCTCACAAAAGTTAATAATCTGTTGATAAATTATCTGAGTTAAGTTAATCTGGTAGCTCAGTTATAATGCAAGAACTGAAAGAAATATATAATTTTTTTTTAGCTTTTCTCTTCTTTTCTTTTACCAAATGCTTTTCATTCAACTCTCAAAGAGAGCCTTCTTGTGGATCTAGTAGAGCCATGGCCAAAGGTTTTGGCAGTGACTCAGATGTTTTGTAGTCTTTGTGTTCTCAGTTTTTGTGGTGACAGTTCACACTTTTTCCAGAGGCTTGTTCAGACTGATCGTGTCAGTTATTTGGAAAGAGCTTTCTGTGTTTCAAAGCTTTCCGATAAAAACTGTTTGCACAATTAACCTTTTCTGTATTATAGTTAAGTCATCAGGATCAAAGGTGAGAACGTGAAAAAGTACTGATCTAATTGCCAGATTGAATGATACAACAGAGGCGATTCAGATCCTTTTGCAAGCTGCAAAAGAAATCATCATAGTTTCAGTTGTAGCTCATGTCCATTTCATTTCTCCTAAGCTTTTATTGTAGCTTGAACTTGAATCAGTAAGAGAAAATTGAAAAGCATTATTTATTTATTTATTTTTGTTTCTTTATCTCTCAAAGCAATGCTGAAAAACTTTAAAATGACTCACTCAGTTGCTTTATTTTGCCACTACAACTGCATTTAAACAATAAATCATTTAATTTCATATTATCCAGTGGTAGTCCAAGGTTATGACCTCCTAAGCAGATTTACATTTAGGGTCCTTTCAAATGGTCCATGCTTGATCATTTTTGTCTTCTTTACTCTAAAGAACTGATTATTGATCCAACAATGAACTGAACTGATGTGACAGAATGTGCTTTGCTTGACACTCAAACAAAGACATTATTTATTAATATAGGTTATTCCAGTTGTTATTTTAGTTTTTATTCATGTTTAAAGCATTGCATTTTGCTGGTTTGTCATAATTTAATCAGATCAGAAACAAAAGCTCTCGACAAAAAAGGCTCCTTTATGGTCCTGAGTTAGAGCCGGTTTGTTGTGCTATGGGTGATGTTTGCAAAAGTGGAAAGAGAAAGACCTGGTGCTCTGCACTAGCAGCAATTTAGTACTGGGAGAGTTCTGTGTATGAAAAGACTACGAGAACTGCTGTTTCCTTGTTTCCACAACTGGGGTTTATCTGTCAAAAATGTTTCAGAGACAACTTTGCTCCAGCAGCATCTTTTCCTTAGCTTCATTTTTCTTTGACACATTGTGCCCTGACAACTTCCAGATCACATTTATGTTAAGGACAGACATTAGATCACTGTTATTTAAAAAAATACTTGCACCAAGCTGGATTTCCGCTGCAAAGAGCACAAAAATCTAGCATTACCTTGAAATTTAATTGAAGCTTTATATGCAACATGTAACAGATATTATTATTAAGGGTCATTCTTAGGATTCTGTCACTCGTGATTTTTCTTTTCTTTAACTTTCTTAACTACATAACTGTATTTTACCATTTGCTGCACCTCCTGTGAATGCCAGCCTATAAAATTATTAGTTTTATCCAAACAGTTTAAAACAACAAACGCTAGCTTACATTCAAAATGCAGTTCGTTTGCTTTTCACCTTGGAGTCCACAAAGCCAGACCTGTGCTGGAGTACGGCAAAGCTGCAAAACCACAAACTGAATTCTGTCTCCATTCATCATTCTGGCAGGTGTTGGAAAGTTCGCCGCAGATCATGTTTTTATGCAAAGCCCTCTGGAGAATCATACCAGATGAAAATCCTGACTGTACAGTATGTTGACACATGATTTAAAATGTTAAATCAGTAAAGTGCATTCTTTAACTACGCCCCGCTTTGAGTTTCTCTCAGTTTCTGCTTAATGACAGTGTTTATGATCTTGTCTGTGCATTGGCTCATGGTTGCAGCTCTCCATTAGATAAAACGCACCGCATGCTCCCTCTGTGCAACAAACAGCTTGTTGTTTTTGGCAGGGACGGCTTTCTCTGAAAGGATCTAAGTGCCAAATGAGTCCAAGCCATGTGTGTTCATGTGCTGAGTGACATCTGTGGCTGCCTTCCTGACTGCAGCAAATACTTCAGCTGGAAGTTCAGACCTGCAACGGAGGGACAACCTCTGCACTGTCTGAGCCACTCACGTCCAGGACCCACCGGGCCTTATGAAATCCGTCTGTTTGCCGGCTCAGTTCTGCTTTATTAACTCCAAATGTCTCCCCTAAAATTTGTCATCTATGTTAGGAGCGACTGTGACGCACAGTCGGCCCCGACCTCCGCTCAGATGCGTGGCATAAATCACCGTGGAACCAAATTAGAATCTAAAATAAGGAACAGAGAGGGATATTTCGGTGAGCCTCTAATAACTCAGCTGCTTGTTCTAGGTGGAACAGTCGAGCTGGCATCCTACTAAACCCAACAGAGCCCCCAGATAATGGTGTGGATAAAATCTGACATGTATTAAAAGGAACAATGAAAAATGGCTCCCCTGATCACTTTTTCCGCTGTGATATATTAAAATTTTATTTCAATATTAAAAGAAGAGAGCAGCAAAAAAGTTGAAGAATATTTTGGGTTTCACACAGCAGCTTCTGCTCTCTTCTCCTCAATAAAATTAAGATGCACTAAGGGAAGCTTGATTAACATTATGTATTTTCTACAATGTCTTAATGCAGTAGAGGCTTCCACTGACGATAAAATGAGGTTTAATCTGTGGTTTAAGCAGACTTTGCAGCTACCAGAGGCCTTCTTCAATCTTGTGGACCCTGAGAAAACATAAAGCCAGTTAAATGTGGCTGAGAAGATGGAAAACAGGATTGTAGAAGCACCTGCTACAAATTCAACACTTTCAAGCTGTACTGAAATCTCCAGATGTCTGCAAAGACAAAATAAATTCTGGAAAATATGAATCTGTTGTGTCACAGTTACAGTTGGAGGAAGCACACTAAGGATTTCAAACATTGCGTAGCGTTGGTCACATCATGCTGATGGTCTGTTTTGCAGGCTTCTGGACTGCCCAGTACTTCAACCAACATTAATGGGCTTTGTCTAAATGTTTGATTTGTGGCAGGAAACTAACCAACCAAATTAACTCTGCCATTTCTGATTTTTAAAAAATGTAAAAAAAAAGCAGCCATAATTATGCCATTAACTTGCTAATGACAGCAAAAAGCATGCAATTTCTCTGTTATGGACCCAAATATTTTAATTTCACTTCTCTGCATCCTTCTTTTCATCTTAGCAACAGAAATAAGGAGGTAGTACTCAAAACTGTGTCCACAGAATATAAATACTACCATACATCAAAAATTATTTGCGTATTCATGTCTATTAGAAGCTTCAGAAAATGAATAAGGAGATTACACATAGAACAAATAAAACTGCTTGGAATGAGCAACTCATTCTTAATGCGTTTTATTTACTGGTGTCGTGCAATAAGGGGAGGTTTAAACATTTACAAATAACATGCGTTTGTTTTTGAGAATACTTAATATTTGTTTAGAAGCTGTAAAATACTAAAAAAGAAAATAAATAAATCATTTGACTGAGCTACCTTTTGTCCTCAAATGTTGCATATTAGCTTTGTGTTCTCTGACAGACATTTAGAGCTTGTTTTGGTTTTCTCCGTCCTTTTCACCAGGAGAGGCAGATGGCTTCGCGTATCAATCTTGTTCTGCTGGAGGTTTTTTGTCTCTCCACTGTCACCAAATTGCAAGCAAACTGAGTGCAAAAGGCCTGCAGGTGACTCTTTGTTTGTTTTGACTTGATTTGAGCCAATATAGGTAATCAACGTGCAAACAAATCAGTTTTCTTGTTTTTTAATCTTCTGATTAAATTGATAAGAATAGCTCGAAGGGAGCTCTTTTGTCTTGTCTTAACCAATATCAAGTTTTTTGGGAAATACCCAAAGATCCAGACGCTTCCAGACACAAACCTGACTCATCATCCATATCGCCCCAGACATACTACACAAAGTTTATTTTCACCGCTGCTCTATTTAACTTCCTTCCTTCCTTTTCTTATTCTTTCCCAATATTGTCAGACAGTTGTAAACTGCAGCAGAAAATATATGTTAAAGTGGAAAGCCCCGCGTTGAAAACTGATGTCAAATTTGGAACTCATATGTTATCGCAGACAGTTCCTGATTTCTGTGAAGCTGAGAAAAAGTGACTTGATTTTTATGTATTTTTCAATATGCTGGGATCATTCTGTCAGAATCAGCGAAATATTTTACAAATATTTTACAACTAAATAGTTATTTCCCATCCTATATATACAGAGTATTTGATATGTCATCTATTTTATATGTTCCTCTATCTCAAAAAAAAGCAAACAAAAAAACAGCTGGTTTAAAGAGTTGAGTGATTGTCAGTTGAGCAAAACTTTGCAGTGTTTTCTTCACCAAGACATCAACTCAGCATTTAATGTGTGACTTTTAACTAATATATGTATAATTTTCTGTTTACATTGTGAGAGACATAGACAAACTATCTTAAAAAGAAAGACCTAAATAATGTGTTACTGTTTTACAAAATACCGTCCCTTGCATAACTATTTATGCATCTTCAATTTTACCTCATTTTTCCTAACCTTCAGTATTTTGTATAGATCAACACAAAGTAGTGCATTATGGTGAAAGGGAAGAAAAATGGCAATAAAACATCTAAATCTCCCCTGAGTCAATACGTTTTAGAATCTATTACTACAGCTGCTAGTTTCTCGTCCTCAGTCACTGACACATTCATTTCCATGTCTTGTCACAGGTCCTCAATTGGATTTAAGTCTGGACTGTGAATCTCTGTCCCAATCTCTTTGCAGACTCCAAGCATTCACCCAGCTGTTCTCACACACCGATGCCGATCATTGTGTGAAAGTGTGCAAACATTGGTAGATGCTGTGCTCAGTTTCACATCAACATGTGGCAGACAACGAAGCTGTAATCAACCCACAACTTCTCATCAGCTGCTGTGGAAATCTGCCGCTCCTCCAGAGATATCATGACCATCTTGAGTGCCTCTCAAATAAAAAAACTCATGCATAAAATCTGACTGAAATGTAAGGAAGTTTGCGATTTTTTTTTTTTACAAAATGTGAAAATGCTACTGTGAAGCACTCCTGAAAAGGCAGTAAGTTTGTGCATGTATCTCTCTGTGTTAGGCAGCAGTGCAGGGTTGCTCACTCCCAGAATTACTCATGTTAAGAAGCCCAACCTTTCCGAATTGATTTATCCTTGTAAATATAGCACTTCCTCGGGAATATTACAGCAAGCGGGAGACAGAGTGGTCAGGAGGTGTGTGAGACAACACACCAGGAAACAGTGAACAACAGAGGAAAAAATAGAAAGCTGAAGCTCTGTATCCAAGCAGGCAAAGTTAACTATATCGCACAGTGAGGATGAGAAGTAAATTAAGTGGAAAAGCCGTTAAGTGTTTGAATAATTTAGATCCTATTAGTTAGGGTCACCTTGTCAAAACTTTACTTTTCACTTGAATGCAGCACATATAAAACCCCGCAAAAATAATAGGAAATATTTGTTTTTAGAGCAACTCATAATGAATGTCATGTAATTTTTTTTAGAAGTTTCTTAAGTCATATTTTTGTAGATTGAAATTATAATTCCAAACCCAACTTTCAATAAGTCTACAAGCAAGAATTTGGTAATAAGGTTTGAATTTCCATCCATCCATCCATTTTCTTGCACCCTTGTCCCTTGGTGGGGTTGGGAGTTGCTGGTGCCTATCTCCAGCTGGCGTTCCGGGCGGTAGGTGGGGTACGCCCTGGACAGGTCGCCAGTCTGTCGCAAGGTTTGAATTTATTGTGGTATTTCTTCTGATCAAAAAGGAGATGCAAGGTTTTGGTCTAATTTTGGTTGAGTACTTGACCACAGTTTTCATAGAAAATTTAGGATTTTAATTTTGAAAGCTGGGGAATTTGAATTAAAATGTTATCATTTTTTTATATATTTTATAAAACAATCAATCTCTCTACTTTTACAAAGGACTTTGTTTTTTTATTTTATGAACCATTTCTATAAATATAGAAAATAAAGAAATACATAGTAACCCATTTTAAAGCTGAAAGAGATCTAATAACTTTTAAACGCCTTGTCCCTTTAGTATCCTTCTGCATTTAATAGAAAGAGTGTGCATTTAACATGACAAAATGTGAACAGGTTGAAGGACTATCAATACTTTCTCAGCATGAAACTAACTGAAAAAAATACCTAGAACTGGCCTTCAGAGAACTATGTTCCTAAATATGAGATTAACTGTAGGTTGATAAAATATAGCTAACTGAGCAATATTTCAGAAGGTGTATTTTTGCCATTAATTATTAACAAGGTACGATGCAAATCTCTCAGCCAAAGCAAACATAAATGTTATTTGACATGTCCTGAAGAAAGTTCTCTTGGTGAAAGCCAGAGTAAAACCATGTAAGGTTAATTGCCTGTAGGTGTGTGTGTGTGTGTGTGTGTGTGTGTGTGTGTGTGTGTGTGTGTGTGTGTGTGTGTGTGTGTGTGTGTGTATAGTTATTTGTTTATGTTGCAACCTGTTCAGGTTGTACCCTGCCTCTTGCCCAATGACTGCTGGAGAGACACCAATGTGGATTGAAAAAAAAAAAAAGAACTGCAATCTATGAATTTCAACACACTGCCGAAACCATGCTCACACTAACAAACCCTCTCCACATTACATTTTTGAATGTAATGTTTAAATATCAGTGAATTTTTGTTTTATGTGATAAAGATTATTATAACGTGAAGGTCTCGCCATAAAGGAATAAGGAATAGAGTGTATCTGTGGCAGTTTGCTTTTAGTGACCCCTGCTGACGGATGATAAAACTACGTCTCCACGTAAAGTCGGTGTCCCAAATATTTAATGATCTGCACTCTGCAGTATGTATGTGCATTAAATTAAAATGTACCAGATTCACTGTGATATTAGGCTAATGAGGTAATTACATTTTACTAGCTCGTTGAAGAACAATCATCAGAAAACGCCGTTTAAATAGCTGTTTGTGCAGAAAAAGGGAGCTAAGCAGGATTAATTATTGCCAGTAATGCTTCCAGTTTGTTGTTACGAGAAACTTGTCGATTTACCAGTTGGCCCAATTACCGTAATTCACGTTGAGGGAAACCTGTAATTGATGAGAAAAGTAGGGCTCTTGTTTTGGTCTTTTCAATAGAGCCAGTACTGAAATGTGACACCCGTCGCCATGGAAACAAAACAACTGCAGTCACCCAAATATGGTCAAAGGAAGCGAAAAGGATACGGCAAAACGCGTGTTGACGTCACGCTCGGTCGGCACGCCACGCACAGACGTGCGTTGATTGAAGGGAATCGTGTTCCCTCGGCCGTGACAGCAAACACGGAGGTATGAATAAATAATTAACGTGCAGTTTCTGCGGCTCCCACTCGGTTTAAGCACAATTCTGCCCGATTTATGTAACTCTGAGAATAAAAATAGCACGGTGACGTATTTTCTGAAGCGACATGCCGAAAATATCAATATTCTTGACGTGTAAGAATTCCTTTTTATGAACAATATGATTTTTGCTTTTTCACCACCAATGTTAGATTATTCCAATTTAGCATCTGTGGCTGAGTTAGATGTTGTAAATGCATTTCATCATGAGTTATTAGGATCAATTACTGATCTATTATTTAAGAAATAACATTAATTGAGTAGTTTGCATTTGTCTTTAAAACAGATTTTTGCTCATAAAATCATCAAGAAAATCAGCAAAGCATTGCGATAATAGAAACAAAATGCCGGGAGCATGATAAAGAACCAATACATAGAGGTTTGTCAATGTGTCCTGAGCCCCCAACTTGTCGAAACTGTTTCCTGTTAGGTGTAAAAATAAAAAAAACAGCTTTAAAAATATGTTAATAAAAAAGTTAATTAATTAATTAAAAAAACATGACATCCCGGGAATTCAAACTTCAATAAATTGCAGGGAATAAAGAAATTGCATGTTTTAATGGTTTTTAAGTTTGTATGTTTTCAAAAATTCACTAAATGTAATGTTTTATGCATAGATGTAATATATAAATGTGGGTTTTGATTAGAGCACATGCCAGTGTCATAAACTGAAACATATATAGAGATGAGAAAATAGAGGAAATCCATATGGGACAAAATACCCTTTCACAGCATTGTAGCTATATATATATA